>LPNX011022674.1:2974-86857 GCA_001517045.1 Pseudotsuga menziesii
ACCTCTGACGGCACGTCTGCGAATCGGAGAAAATGAATCCCCCACTTGGGCCTCCACCACCTCAATCCTCCATCACTTCGATAGCAAACTTACTAACAAAGGGCAAGCTTGGGAAGAACACAATAGTGCTCCAAGGGACAAAGGGATGCAGACTCAAGCATAAAGTTCTGGCAACAATGGACTATAATTTCGATGCTCTCAATTTTCTCTTATGCTTTCAATGTACCAAGGGGTTCCTTATATAGCTTTTCAAAGGGATATTGAAAGGTCGAATCCGTGCGATCTCAAGGCATATGGAAGGCCAGGAGTCATATGAGTCGGATCCAAGTCAAGGAAAACTCCAAAATGTTTTGGACTATGCACACATCTCGATGTACGCGACTATCGAGAGAATACCCGTGTATGTACGCGGTTATCGGGGAAAAAGCCGCGTATATCAATATTATAATGTTTTTGGGGATGATCAAGGTAACATCAAAAGATATAAAGTGGTCCAAAGGGTCTAATGAGTCTGCAGCGGGACAAGGGAAGTCCATACAATGTGTGATTCACCTAGTGTGGTGAAATCCGCTATAACAAAGACCTTGGGTTAATGCATTATTTCCTAGGTATGGAAGTATGGAAAAGTTCGAAAGGAATATTTATCAACCAGGGAAATTATGTGGTAGAGATATTGAAGAGATTCAATATGTTGGAATGCAAATTCATGGCCACACCCATGGACTCCAACCTAAAGCTGTTAGCTGATGACTCATTAGAGTTAGTGGATGTGACTCACTATAGACAGATCATTGGGTCATTGATGTACTTAACAAATACTAGACCAGACATTTGTTTTGTTGTGAACACCTTAAGTCAATATCTTGTTCAACCAAGACGGGTTCACCTAGTAGATGCAAAACATGTGATGAGATATCTGAAAGGGACTATAGACTTTGGTCTATACTATGATGGTAGCCATGAGTATAGATTGTATGGCTACATAGATGCAGATTGGGCTGGAAGTATCTTAGACAGGAAAAGCACGTCAGGTATATTCTTTTGTTTGAGGTCTGCTATGAGTTCATGGTTTAGCAAGAAACAGTCCAGTGTTTCTCTTAGCACGGTTGAAGCAGAATACATAGCATATTGCTCTACTAAGTTGTGAAGCCATATGGATTCAAAAGCTAATATCAGGTCTCTTTGACCTGAAGATGGACACTACAATGATTCTATGTGATAACCATAGTTGTGATGACAAAGAACCCTGCGTTCTGACGCAACACGTAGAAATTCGGTATTTCTACATACAAGATAAGATGCAGATGATGATACTGTAGATGCAGATGATGGTGATTCAGTATTTCTATACTGAATATAGAGATGATGATGTTTTAGTATTCCCATACTGAAGATATATATGATGATGATTTCAGTATTCCCATACTGAAGATATAGATGATATTTCAGTATTTACATACTGTAGATATAGATGATGGTGATTCCGTATTTCTATACTGAATATAGAGATGATGATGCTTTCAGTATTTCTATACTGAAGATATAGATGATGATTCTTTCAGTATTCACATATTGGAGATACATATGGTGATAGTTTAGTATTCACATACTGAAGATGTATATGATGATGGTTTGGATGATGATGTACTGACGAAGCCTCTGCCTCGAGTAGAGTTCGAACACTTTTGAGACAAGCTTGGTGTTGTTCGGAAAGACCTTCCTCGAAAGGGGGAGTAGTGATGTTGCAGTGGGATTGTATCATCCCTGGACATTTTCCCTAAAGTGATCTGGAGACCTCAATCCTTGAGAATGAATAGGGATTGTATCATCTCAGGACATCTATCCATAATAGATCTGGTGACCTCGGTCCTCGAGAATGTGACAGGATTGTATCATCCCTGGGCACTTGCCCTAAAGTGATCTGGAGACCTCGGTCTTCGAGAATGAAGAGGGATTGTATCATCCCGGGACATCTATCCATAATAGATCTAGTGACCTCGGTCCTTGAGAATGTGGTAGGATTGCATCATCCTTGGACATCGTCCTAAAGTGATAGGGACTGATTCTCCCATAATCAATCCAATGGATTCGGTCCTCAAGAATGTGGTAGGATTGCATCATCCTTGGACATAGTCCTAAAGTGATAGGGACTGATTCTCCCGTAACCAATCCGGTGGCTTCGGTCCTCGAGAATGTGGTAGGATTGCATCATCCTTGGACATAGTCCTAAAGTTATAGGGACTGATTCTCCTGTAATCAATCCGGTGGCTTCGGTCCTCAATAATGTGGTAGGATTGCATCATCCTTGGACATAGTCCTAAAGTGATAGGGACTGATTCTCCCGTAATCAATTTGGTGGCTTCGATCCTCAAGAATGGGGTAGGATTGTTGATGTATATGTAACTTCGAAATGTATTCTTCTATGTATCTTATGTATTGTAACCCGATGTTTATTTCAAGATGTTTCTATTATGTATTTGAGTCATGTTGTCATACCCTGATGGTCCGATCGGGAGGATTAATAATGTAAACAAGTCATATCAAGTCATTAGGTAAGTCCCCACGGTTTCAGGGCACTTGAGTTATTATACACTAATTAAGGTGTAGGCTCGAGTAGTAATTATTAGGTTGAGCCTACGTGTGAAATGGTAATTCAAGTGAACAGATGAATATAAATAGAGAGTGTGAGTCTCTCTATTTATCACTTGTGACATACATCACTTGCTCTCTCAAGTGTGGCGCACCTTTGGAGAAGGAAATACTTTGGCTTGACAGAAGACAGAAGGCTACTGCTGTTTTGGGAGATCTCTTACTGTTTTGGTGTTGATTCTATCTTAGAGGAGGTTGCAGGGTTTTCTCCTTTATTGTTTCCCCGAGGAAAACTCTTCGTGTCTCTTGTCTCTTGTGATGTGCTCATGTTTTATTGCTGTACTTGTTATTCTCTCAGTGAAAAGATGCTAAGATCATAATGCTAGCTTAATGTGATGAAAAACTAACATGGGATCAGAGCTAACCTGAGAAGAAGACATTATGCAGCTACAGGAACTAGGGATTCCTATTTTGTGGATCTTCCTCCACATCTTTTCAGCAAAAGTATGCTAAGATGACTCTCCATTGAAGGGTGCATCTTTCTGTCGATGCGGAATTCAATTTCAAGCATTTTCAGTTTCGATGTGGAAATTAGGGCTTTCTACAGAAGAGGAATTTTTGAGTGAGACCAGAATAGGGTTATTTTCCTCATAAAAACCAAAGTTTAGAGACCTAGATCAATAAATTTGGTTGGGTGAAACTCCAGGAAAGTCAAACCCTAGTTTGACCCCGAGCTAGAGAAACCCTAAATACTAAAACTGCTAAGTTTTGGTACAGTTGATATATTTCGATATTGGTGAAGTATAAAAAGCTGAAAATTGCATGGGTCGAAGCTAAAATCCTGATGAACACTGTATCCAAAAATCATCCTCATATTCTCTATATTCTGGGAGATATGATCTCTCCAAGTTAGGGCTCCATCCTCTTCCAGAAATCATCCATAAACAGGACACCTGGGGAGATCTGCAATATCTTGGGCTACAGAGGTCCAAATGGAATTCCTAAAATTGTTCCAGAAAGGGTACGGACTGTACTTTCTGTGGTTCAAATATCAGACTCAGAAGATGAACCAGTGACACGTGGAAGGCCGTACAACTTTGCTGTTCTGAATAGTCCTATAACAGGTCACCTTGGGAAAAGAATCATAAATCCAAAACGGTGAAACCAATTCTGATGAAATCTACAGTTTTGGATCAGAGACATGTGAGGTTACCTTAGTGAAAAATTTCATGCATAGAAGAGCAGTAATTTCGGATATATCACAGAAACAGTAACAGGCATTTCTACAGAAGAAATCAGAAAATTAGGGCTTCCTGTTCCGGGAGCTTCCCTCCACTGTTTTCGGAAAAGGAGTACATTGGACAGCTCCATTTGAAGAGATATATCTATTCATCCAATCATATCTGAAAGATTCCAAGTTTTGAAAATTAGGGTTTCTGTGACAAACCCTAGATCAGCAAACTCCGGGACAAGGACAGACACCTCAAATCGGTAAGATCTAATCCTTTGCTATTTCCATTTGAGGTTCTCATTTCAAAGTGATCTATCACATCAGCTTGGTGACAAGCTTGCGGAAGTTGACAACTTCCAAGCCTGGAAGTATATGATCTCTCTGAAGAAAATGGATTGGACACCTACATGAGTATGGAGGTTCCAATTTCAGAGGGAGACGAGGTTAGAAGCCTTTCACAAGAAGAACTTGGTCGAAGAAGACATCATGCTCATGCTGCAGAGGATGATGAACCATCCAGAAAGAGATCCAGATATGAAAGTTAAGATTCTTCAAGCGAGGGTAAATATGTTCTAATATCAGCTCTCATAGGTAACATTACTCATGGTAGTGATGATTGTCTTATAGATAGTGGGGCTTCCAAACATATGATGGGATTCAAGGAATCCTTTGTAAGACTATCAGAGCACTACCTATTGCAAGCAAAGCTATTCCAGAATTTCAAGCTATTTGAAGGGAAGAACAAAAATCAGAATATGACCTAAAGAAGAAGTGAAGAATGCAGAAGTGGTGATGGCCACCTTGAATGGCCTCCCAGGATCGTGGAATTCATTCATTCAAGGAATGTGTTCCAGAAGGAAGTGATTACTTTCAGCAAACTTTGGGAAGAAGAAGAAGCTCTACCCATAAGAAGACAAGATAAGACGGGAGCATTTGAAGATCCGGCTCTCACCATCCAAAGAAGATCCCTCAAGCAATGAGGAATATGAAGAAATCAAATCTTGAAGAACCTCTTATCCAACTCAGCATTTGGATAAGAAACGATGTGATTATGAATGAAGAAGACAATGAAGCTGAAGGCTCAAGAAGGAGTCTACCCTCGAAACAAATAAATATAAATATTCAATTGTCATTTCATGATATTCTTTTGTTATGCATTTGTTTATATTCAGTTATTGTATTATGCATGATAGGATGTTTGCATTAATGACAGTATACTACTAATATGCATGTGATGGGTAAGTAGATCATGGGGCTATACAAATTCTCCATTGCTACTTATCTAGAATGAAACCTCTTTGCTGACATATTGGATTAGTGCACAATCTCAATGTTGTCCTGATAGAGATGGAAGGCATCTAGAAAGTTTCAATGAGATATGGATGAATGTTGTATTGGCTAAAGTAGTTGCATGATCATATATTTATGCATAAGCATTTGCCAATATGAATATTCCTTATGAAATGTTCTAACCATACAAATGCATTTGACTTGTAGGAAAGATCGCACACATAATCATCTACAAGAAAAGAAGAATGAAGACTTGTTCCGAAGAACAAGTGACGATAGTTCAAAGATAAAGAATAATATGATGAAGTGTAGTGACATCATTGATGTAGAACCTTCCAGCCACCAAGAAGAAAGGGAAGACCGGTTCAAGAAGAATGATGTCAGGGTACAGTATTGAGACCTGAATAGAAGTTCATAGTTCCATCTTGTAGTAGATGGAAACATCATGGGATACAAAGAAAGATTCGTAGCATGAGGCTTCTCACAAAGAGAAGGCATAGTCTATGAAGAGACATTTGCAGCCAGTAAGAGTCTTAACACATACATGATGAGATTGATAAAGATCTTAACCTTTGCTACAAGGTTGAAGATGCAAGTCTATACACTAGATGGTCACATAGAATATTAGTAGCATAGGAAGCTACTTGTCACTTCGGTACAGAATGTTTTCAGTGCATAGAGCATAGAAGACAGAGGGAGTATGATGCCTCGCTTCAGAGGGAGTGACTACAGAAGATCTAAGGTTCGACATGGTACGACAGGATGGGCAGATTACTGATGACTCTAGGCTTTACTTCAAGGTTGAAGACAGAAGACCAGTAATGCTCCTGTTATGTGTCGATGCTCTATTGTTCTAGGCATGGAGGTGTGGCAGAGTTTAGATGGAATCTTCCTTGGACAAGGGAAGTATGCAGTAGAAATCCTGAAGAGATTTGGGATGATGGAATGCAAGGCTATGACCACACTGATGGCACCGAACATGAAGCTATTGAGTGATGCTTCATCAGAGACGGTTGATGCTACGATGTATCGTCAGATGATTGGGCAGGCAGTGCCATCGACAGGAAGAGTACTTCAGGATGTTGCTTCAGTATGGGATTAGGTGTGATCTCTTGGTTTAGTAGGAAGCAATCTTGTGTGGCATTGAGTACAGCTGAAGCAGAGTATGTCGCAGCTTGTTCAGCTAGTTGTGAGGCAGTATGGCTACGGAAGCTACTGTCTGATATATTTTATCTCCAGTTGGATGCTACTTGTATAAATTGTGACAACCAGAGTTGCGTGAAGTTGTCAAAAAATCCAGTGTTTCATGACAAGTCGAAGCATATCAAGATCAAGTATCACTATATCAGGGATATGGTGCAGAGCGGAGAAGTGAAGCTCCTGTATGTTGCGACGGAGGAACAAATAGCTGATGTATTGACAAAGCCATTGGTTAGGCTGAAGTTCGAGTACTTCAGAGAGAGACTTGGTGTTCTCCAGATCGAGGTTCCTTCCCAGAGAAATTGATGAGACCCATAGCCATTCTGACATGGTGAGAGGATTGGTTCCTTCCATGGTCAGATGTAAGGGCTGAGCCATTCTATCATGGTGAGAGGATTCAGTTCCTTCCATGTCAGATATGAGTGCTAGAGATCCAAAGCCATTCTGACGAGGAGGTCAGATGTAAGGGCTAAGCCATTCTGTCATGGTGAGAGGATTTATTTCCTTCCATGTCAGATATGAGTGTTGACTGCCATTCTGGGAATGGAGGCACCTGGTCAGTTACCAGGAATACTCAGTTAGGGACTGAGAGAGCCATTCTGACGAGTAGGTCAGATGTAAGGGCTGAGCCATTCTGGTCATGGCTAAAGGATTAAGTTCCTCCCATGATAGATGTGAGTGCTGGCCATTCTGTTGAGTAGGACAGATGTAAGGGCTGAGCCATTCTGGTCATGGCTAAAGGATTAAGTTCCTCCCATGAAAGATGTGAGTGCTGGCCATTCTGTCGAGTAGGACAGATGTAAGGGCTAAACCATTCTATTCATGGATAAAGGATTAAGTTCCTTCCATGTTAGATGTGAGTGTTGGCCATTCCGACGAGAAGGTCAGATATAAGTGCAGTGCCATTCCGACATGGTGAGAGGATTGGTTCCTTCCATGGTCGGATGTAAGGGCAGTGACATGGTGAGAGGATTCGTTCCTTCCATTGTCAGGATGCCACATCTAGCATGAAAAAGGGCTGGCTCTTTGAAGACTCATATAGTTTGAAAAAGGACTAGCTCTGAAGTAGATGCCACATCTGGTTTGAAAAAGGACCAGCTCTGTGATGCCTCATCTAGTTTGAAAAAGGACCAGCTCTGAAGATGCCTCATCTAGTTTGAAAAAGGACTAGCTCTGGGAAGACTCATCTAGTTTGAAAAAGGACTAGCTCTGAAGTAGATGCCACATCTGGTTTGAAAAAGGACCAGCTCTGTGATGCCTCATCTGGTTTGAAAAAGGACCAACTCTGAAGATGCATCATCTAGTTTGAAAAAGGACTAGCTCTGGGAAGACTCATCTAGTTTGAAAAAGGACTAGCTCTCAAGTAGATGCCACATCTAGTTTGAAAAAGGTCCAGCTCTGTGATACCTCATCTGGTTTGAAAAAGGACCAGCTCTGTGATGCCTCATCTGGTTTGAAAAAGGACCAGCTCTGAAGATGCCTCATCTAGTTTGAAAAAGGACTAGTTCTGGGAAGGCTCATCTAGTTTGAAAAAGGACTAGCTCTATGTAGATGCCTCATCTAGTTTGAAAGAGGACTAGCTTTGAGATGACACATCCAGTATGAAAAAGGACTGGCTCTGTAGAACTTCCTATGACGAGTAGAATCATGAGATAACACCAGTGTTGATCTAGATCGAGTGATGATCCAGATCCAGTAATGATGATCCAGCAGTAATGATCCAGATCGAGTGATAATCCAGATCCAGCCCAGTGATGATGATCCAGATCGAGAGATGATCCAGATCCTATGAACATGACTTGACGATGAAGATGACTTGAAGACGAAGACGACTTGAATACAAGATGATCCAGTTGATACAGAGAAGAAGACCAGTGCTGAAAAATTGTGTCGAAAGAATACCTTCCTAGTTAAGAGGGGGTGTTGATGTATATGTAACTTTAGAATGTATTCTTCTATGTATATTATGTATTGTAACCCGATGTTTATTCCGGGATGTTTCTATTATGTATTTGAGTCATGTTGTCATACCCCAATGTTCCGATCAGGAGGATTAATAATGTAAACAAGTCATATCAAGTCATTAGGTAAGTCCCCACGGTTTCGGGGCACTTGAGTTATTATACACTAATTAAGGTGTAGGCTCGAGTAGTAATTATTAGGTTGAGCCTACGTGTGAAATGGAAATTCAAGTGAACGGATGAATATAAATAGAGAGTGTGAGTCTCTCTATTTATCACTTGTGAAATACATCACTTGCTCTCTCAAGTGTGGCACACCTTTGGAGAAGGAAATACTTTGGCTTGACAGAAGACAGAAGGCTACTGCTGTTTTGGGAGATCTCTTACTGTTTTGGTGTTGATTCTATCTTAGAGGAAGTTGTGGGGTTTTATCCTTTATGGTTTCCCCGAGGAAAGCTCTTTGTGTCTCTTGTCTCTTGTGATGTGGTCATGTTTTATTGTTGTACTTGTTATTCTCTCAGTGAAAAGATCCTAATATCATAATGCTAGCTTAATGTTATGAAAAACTAACAAGGATTGCATCGTCCTTGGACTTAGTCCAAAAGTGATAGGGACCGATTCTCCCATAATCAATCCGGTAACTTCAGTTGTCGAGAATGTGGTGGGATTGTATCATCCCTGGACTTTAAGTCCACAAGTGATCCAAATAATTTTTATCTTTGAGTTGTGTTTTGCAGGTTGTTGCTGATGATGATGATGCCGTACTGATCGAAAGATCAAAGTATGATGATGATGACGTACTGATCGAGAGATCAAAGTATGATGATGACATACTGATCAAAAGATCAGAGTATAATGATGATGACATACTGATCGAAAGATCGGAGTATGATGATGATGACATACTGATCTAAAGATCAAAGTATGATGATGACACACTATGATTATGATGTTCCTGATCGAAAGATCAGAGTATGTTGATGATGTTTCTGATCGAAAGATCAGAATATGATGATGATGTTTCTGATCGAAAGATCAGAATGTGATGATTATTATGATTGAAAGATTAGAGTATGATGATGATGACATACTGATCGAAAGATCAGAGTATGATGATGATGACGTACTGATCTAAAGTTCAGAGTATGATGATGACGCACTATGATTATGATGTTTCTGATTGAAAGATTAGAGTATGATGATGATGTTTCTGATCGAAAGGGAAAAGTGTTGATGATGATATTACTGATTGAGGAGTCAAAGTGCTGAAGATGTTGCTGATTGAAAGGTCAAAATGTTGAAGATGTTGTTGTTGATCGAAAAGTCAAAGTGCTGAAGATGTTGTTGATCGAAAGGTCAAAATGCTGAAGATGTTGTTGCTAATCGAATAGTCAAAGTGATGAAGATGTTGCTTATCAAAAGGTCCAAGTGCTGAAGATGTCGTTGCTAATTGAAAGATCAAAATGCTGAAGATGTTGCTGATCAAAGACTGAAGATGTTGCTGATGATGAAGACTGAAGATTGAAGATGAAGACTACATGATGTTGAAAAGCATCCAATGATTTATAGATGTGTTACCCTGCTGATGTTGATGATGTCCCCTATCTCTACTCTTGTTGTTGTTGATGTTGCTGTAGAATACCCTTCTCGTTAAGGGGGAGTGTTGAAATATTGTAACTTAGAATAATATTCTATATGTATCTTTTTGTGTTCCCCGATGGTCCTAGCGGGAGAACCACTTGTATTACATTGTACGCCGATGCTCCTAATCGGAAGAACTAATAAGAGTCATGAGGTACTCCCCTCTAATTGTAAAGGTGGGTCATCAGCACCCCAGTGTGGTTACTTGAGCCTACATGTGTAACTCGAGCCTACATGTCAAATGAGTTAAATTAAGTGAACGGATGAATATAAATAGAGGTGTAGTGCTCCTCATTTGTGACACACACACTCTCACTTGTGTAATGCATTAGTGGAGAAGAGAAGTAGCTGGAGAAGGAGGAGGATCATGCTTTGATCTCCTTGCTAGTTTTATCTTTTATCTTTTGGGGGCATCTATATTGAGGAAGCTTTTGTTGGGTTTTTCCCTTTAGGGTTTTCCTAGGATAAATCTTTGTTTTCATTTTTTATGGTTGTGCTTGTCTATCTTTCAGTGATCCTGTTTATATGCTTTTATCATGAAAATGAAATGAAATACTGATGTCTTAGCTAAGCATATGAAAATTCAACAATGGAGGGTCAAATCTGACCAATCTCGAGACATATGGAAGTCCAAGAGACAAGTGGTTCGGACACACATAAAGGAAAACTCAAAAAATATTTGGACTTATGCACACATGCTGATGTACACGGGTTTGAGGTCAATATCTACGTATATACATGAGAAAGGGATTAAAAGTCGCTTACAACAAATAACATGTGTTTCTAGGGATGATCTTGGAAACATCAAAGGTACAATATTGGTCCATGGGGTCCAAAGATTCTGTAGAGGGACAAGGAAGGCCATAAATGTGTGATCAACCATGTGTGGTAAAATCAGTTGTAACAGTCGGCGGCAGAGTAGTTACAAAATTCCCAACATATATTGGCTATGTATGTTTAGTTATGGAATAAATCACCAAAAATATTGAATGAATGAATAATTTTATCAAGTATATATTTGCTATGTATGTTTAATTATTGTTATATACCTTCTATGAGCGCTTTCTTTATGTCTTCAATGCTTGTTGTAACGATCTCTACGAAGCCCCAGTAAGGCTGAGACCTCTTGGAGGGATCAGGGAGGCTTTGCACACCATTACAATGAGACTCAATAATGGCTTCTATTGAATTAAGGTTTTCTTCACAAACGAATCACATAACACATGAATACCTAGTTATATTTTGGTAGTAGTACAATAATAATCTTCTTAAGGTTCCCATCAAAATTTATACTTATATTTCATTGAATTAGAGTAGACTCTCTAAAGATAACTAGAATTATTTTTAGCCTTTGAATGAAATCCATACCTCTATTTCATTGCATTAAAGTAGAAGCTCAAAAATATTAAAATAAGAAAAAACAAATAACATTCATATCATTTTAAGGGAATGAGTAAGATAAAGAATCTGCGTTGATTGTGTTAGACTCCAATTACAGCCTTTCTTAGAGCAAGTGTTATGACTGATTAATGCACCAAAAAGAGGCAAAGATAATCTATGTAAGCACAAGGAATCAAAATTCTCAAATTTATAATTATAATTGGACGGCTTCCTTCCTCTGCTACTTCTTTTGTCCTTCTTTTATTCACATTGCATGCAACAGAAGCTCCAAATATCTGTGGAAAATACAAAAGTAAAAGCTCCAAGAGAGGAATGTAGCTAATATTTCGAAAAATATATCAATAAAAATTAACCATTTAGCCTAGAGAACAAAAAGAGACAACAAAGATCAAGCAACCACCTTAGAGCAAGTATTGTAAATGGATATAGTAGTGGTTAAGTTAGTTGGATATATAATGAAAACAAGTAGCGTAACGATTTATTTTGAACACAATTGTTTTTATCATTATCATTAAAATCCATGCATGTTTTAAATATTATAAAGGTGTAATGGAATGCATCTCATTGGTATTGAACCAATCAACTCTAATATTCAAAGAGAGTAGGCTAGACACTAGTGAAATTATGATCTAGAAATTAGCGTGTTTAACAAGAAAAAGAAATAATATAAAAAGACTTACATCTACAATATTTTTAGATTATGCATACACATGATTGAAAATTTGATAAAAATATCTTTGTTACCAAGAACTAAATTTTTTAAAAATTGTAGATATACAACCAAGTGATGGAAATCGTAATAAAATAAGAAAAGAGCATTGATGTATTTAGATATTTCCCAAGATTAGAAGAACTAGGACATGGAAAAATGTGTAGAATGAAAAACATATATATAGTAAGTGTCTCGTGGTGAATTAGAAAGAACAAACTTCAATCCAAGATCAACAATATCCATAGAGTTCATACCAGGATATCCAAGTTGAATGAATTGTACGAACTCAAATAAACTTTGAAAGGATAAGCTGAATTCTCCACATTGAATGGATTGTATGACCTTAAATAAAGTTTGAAAGGATAAGTAAAATTCTCCATGTTCAATGAACTATACGACCTCAAATAAACTTTGAAAGGATAAGCAAAAATGTGTTTAATAAAAGTTTGGTTGTTAAGATAGATAAATTGCAGATATGAGAATACTAACAACAAATTTGATGAATGTATTTTGCATACCCAGAAAAGTTGAATCATCCAAAATTGTAAAAATGATGAAGCTCTTCAAACTTAAATTCAAATGCTGCCTACCATCATTTTTTGTTCATTAGGGTAGTTTGGAGGTAAAAAATGGGCCTCAAAACAAAAATTGTACCCTTAAAATTCACTTATTTTATTATTATAACTGTTATTTTATTATTTCCATTAGAAGACCTATTTTAGACCTCAAAACTACTCTAATATACCCATTCTTTCACTAGGATTCATGGTCATTAAGAGAGAAATCATTAAAATAATTTATACACAATCTCATTCAAACATGAAACAAGTTTCACAAAAGTCCTATTCAATGTAGTACCAAAAGTATATTCCCACCAAAATAACAAACTCAACTTTAGAAAAAATGCAGAGATGGATAGAAATACTAAAAAGACCTAGGGAATAATTAGGGTTTCTATTTTCTTTTGGAATAGTCTTATGCATTATGTTTTATGAACTCATTAACAACTAACATGGTGCTGAAACTTCTTAATAAATTAGGGTTCACCTTTCCCAATAGCTCCAAAATCATTCTTCAAGTTGTAGAGTTCAATTATGTCTTCCACACATGTAACACAAATCTTCATGCAAAGGTTTGTAAAACACATAAGTGGTAGATAAGACTGATCCAGGAGGCTCCAAGAAGGAAATGTTTTTTTAAGTCCTCCGATATTATCAAAACCAACACCAAATCGAAGGGCTTGTCGAGACAATTCCAACAGTGTTCGTTTCACCTCAAACAGACTCTGTATGAGAAATTTATCACGTTCTGTTCTATAAGGTCAACAGGAAAAATTGGCAAAAGAAGTGCCATGTGGCACCACTGACAAGGTGACACGTGGCATATAGACTGTACAAACATGATGACATGGCACCACTGATATGGTGACACATGGCATCCGTACGGTACGAACAAGATGACATGGCAGGTGTAGTACCAACCAAAGGACGACACATGGCACCACTTAGAGGATGACACATGGCATCCATACAGTACAGACCCATCACAAGGTGACACATGGCAGTACGGATCCAAGGTCGCATACTGCTGACTAAGTGTATGGATGGTGACATGGAAGTATGGATCGACGACATGGCAGATGACTCAGCTGAGCTAGCCGACAATTGGCCGATGAGTTGGACCAATCGGTGCCTGCCACGTGGCAGGCCCGAATTGGCCAAAATGGTTAGTTACAAAATTATGGCCTCCACAGGGTTCGACCCCATGACCTCTGCCAATGATTCTAAGCACCTTCACCACTCGGGCTACATGTGGTCCTTGGTTTATGTGGTAAGGTTCTTTTATTTAAACTTAAAAGAGTTTATAATGGCGCAAAAAGGGGGCCGGGGCAAGCCCCGACCCATGGTTTTCAACGCAACAAGGAGTTTTGTTACAACCCACGAAAATCACATGGATGAACCACGGATAGGGTGACATGGTCAGACATTTTATAACAAATTTACAAATGGATTACATGCCATAGGTTTGGAGCGCCACCATTTGCATAACAGACTTTGGGATTAAGTTTTAAAAGTGGGTTTATATGGTTATTATTATAACATGGTTTTAACCATATTAAAAGCCAACAAAAGGGTATGCCATTTTAAGGGTATTTCTAAATATGTTTGTTTATTATTTAATAAAAAAATCCCAACCACATGAAAACCAACTTGGAGAAGTTGTAACCAAGGCCAAGATAGGCAAATTAGTTGCAACCAAAGGAATCCATGAGAGTCATGTGAAGAAGGGAAAGCCAACCTATATAAACCCATTCATTTGCCATTTCCCTCTCATGCTTTGGAGTGGATACTTTGTAGCTAAAAGAGAGAAGGGAGATTGCGTAGCTCTGTAGGAGAAAGGTACGAGTGTTTATACTCATTTTACACCATCTTCAGGCTTCGGAGTTGCTGGAAGTAGTCTTGTTGTGTTTTGGGCAGCAGTTCTCTTCCTGACCATTATTGCCAAGGTATCATTGTATCATTGCCATGTATTTTTCCTTATGCTGAGATTATAGATCGGCCCTCGTATTGAGAAGTAGGCCCAGAGACGTAGTCCACCCTGGACGAATTCCGTTATCAACTTGTTGTCTTTATGTGCGTATTGTCTATGTTGTTTGGTTCTCTTATTATGGATTTGTGAGCTTAATTCATGCTCTTTATGCAATTCATGTTAACGTCGTAGAGTAGCAAATATCTTGTTTTCGGATCATGTGGTATCAAAGCAGGACTATTTGACGTTGGATTGTGAGTGTGGATGCTCACGAGGGCTAAACTACAAGCTGGTGAGGGTACATTAGAGCCTTACAATTTCGATATCAGACGTGCACACCGAAGGAGGAAGATGGATGCTAATGATTCCCGCATCGAGATGGAGGCAAAATTTCACAAGGTCTTCTACATGATGGCCGACAAGGTAGACAAGTTGTTTGCAGAATATGAAGAACGCATGGCAAAAGAAAGAAAAGGTGGTGAAGTAAAGAAGGAAGACAAAGAAGTGAAGGACGAAGGAAACGCTTCAGTTAACCAAGGAGGAGGTGGCGAAGAGCCTCCTAAGCCTCCCTCTTCACCTTCAGCTTCAAGCACAAGTTCAAGTGCTTCTTCTTCATCTCATTCTCAGCATTCCAAGGTTCCTCACAAAGAGCCTCAAAAGAAGCCCTTATTGAAGCTCGATATGAAGTTTGATTTGCCCATGTTCAACGGGGAAGCGAATGCAGAGAAGTTGAACAATTGGATAAGGAAAATTGAGGTCTATTGCTGAGTCCAGCAGATCAAAGAAGAAGATGTGAAGATTCAGTTGGCTTCACTTCGGCTGACAGGCACCACACTTGTATGGTGGGAAAGCAAGCTTCAACAAGGTAGAAAACAAATGGGTAATCTTCTCTCATCATGGTCTGCTTTCATTTCTACTTTACGTAAGCAATTTTATCTGTTGGGTTATGTTCAAAAGGCTATGATGGATTGGCAAAGTTTTAGACAAGGCAAGGGTTAAAGTGTTCAAAATTTTACTGAAGAATTTAGAAAGAAATCTATAGAGTTGAATATTTCTTTAGATTCTCCTGACACTCTTTTGAAGTACATTGGTGCTCTTCATCATTATCTACGCCATACTTTGTTGTTGTTGAATCCTACTAGTGTGGATGAAGCAAGTGTTCAGGCTACTCATCTTGAGAGAAAGGGGAAGCATTTGCAAGAAGACCATCCAAAGAATCCTTTCAAGCCCAACAACAACCACATGTCCAAAAAGGAAGACAAGAGCAAGTCTAAGACAACTACTGCCCAAGCAAGGAGGAAAGCTCCATTGCAAACATTGTGACACTGATGGGCATGATGAAGAAAGTTGTTGGAAGTTGCATCCTAAACAGAGGCCAAACCATTATGGAGGCAAAAAGAAGAAAAATACCATTGCAACAGCGGAACGAGATTTGGGTTCTAACTCAGGTGACAAAACCAGGATTATAGCCGTGGGAATGCAAGGTAACAAAACTCCTCATACTGGTTCAAGTTCTACTCATGTTTCTAAAGAAAATGATAAAAGAAGAAGTGAGTTGTTTCACATAAGAGTTGTGTCTAAGCATACAAAGATTGAAACATTATTTGATCAGGGTTCTCAAGTAAATTTGATCTCAGAATCAGTTGTTAAGAAGTTGGACATACAGACTAAACCTCACCCCAAGCCTTATCCTCTTGGATGGGTATGTGATAATGCTAAGCTACGGGTGACTAAGCAATGCAGGTTAAGGTTTGCTATTGCTTCAAAGTTGATCGATGAGGTGGAATTAGATGTTGTTCCTCTTGACATCTGCGATATCATATTGGGAAGCCCATACTTGTATGATCGAAAAGTAGTATTCTTCCGTCACAAGAACAAGTACCATCTCACCAAAAATAGGGTAGAGTACATTGTGAGAGCTAATAGTATGAAGGCTAACACCACTCTTATTAGTGCAGGACAGATGAAGAGACTCATCAACACTAATAAGAGATACATGCTCATGGTTGTGAGAGAAAAAGATGCTGAAGCATCCGATGCTTTCAAAGGTTTTGATCCTTCTCATAAAAAGGCTATGATGGATATTGTGGCTAACTATGATGAAATATTTCAGGAACCGATCGGTTTGCCTCCCAAAAGGGAGATTCAACATGAGATCCATCTCCAATAGGATGCCCCTCTTCCTAATGTGGGCATGTACAGGTTGTCCGCAGTTGAAATGGTAGAGATTAAGAAGCAGGTTCAAGACTTGTTGGACCAAGGAGTGATCAAACCCAGCTCCTCTCCATGTGGTTCGCCGATTGTGTTGGTGATGAAAAAATATGGCACATGGAGGATGTGCATTGACTATAGAGCTCTCAATAATAGCAGGATCAAGAATTGATACCCACTTCCTCACATAGATGACTTGCTCGGCCAGTTGAAAGATGCTGTGTTCTTTACCAAGTTGGATTTGCACAATGGCTTCCACCAGATCAGACTTGCATAAAGTGATGTGTGGAAGATGACCTTCAAGACCAAGCAAGGTCTATTTTAGTGGTTGGTGATGCCCTTTGGGCTTTGCAATGCACTTGCAACCTTTATGCAGGTAATGAATGATGTTTTCCGACCATTCTTATATGATTTTGTCATTGTTTATCTAGATGATATATTGGTCTTTAGTAAAACTTGGGAAAAACATGTAGGTCATGTAAAGATAGTGTTGGACACTTTGAAAAAGGAGAAATTGTATGTAAAATTGTCAAAGTGTGAATTTGGAAAAACTTCATTAGTTTACTTGGGTCATATTGTAGGAGGTGGAAATTTAAAAATTGATCCTTCAAAAGTTGATGTAATTGTCAATTGGCCTAGGCCTACTAATGCTACTGAAGTGAGAAGCTTTTTAGGAGATGTTCAATATTGGAGGAGGTTCATTCAGAACTTCTCATACATAGCATCTCCTTTGCATGCCTTAACAAGTGTGAAGAAAGCCTTCCAGTGGGGATGTAAGCAACAGAAATCCTTCGACACATTGAAGGGAAAGATCAGCACCGCCCCAGTCCTAGCCTTGCCTGATTTGCAACAACCATTTGAGATAGAGATAGATGCTAGCGGATATGCCATGGGGGAAGTATTGATGCAGCACCGCAAGCCTATTTTCTACCATTCAGATACTTTTACTCAAGCAGTGATCAACTACCCCACCTATGACAAAGAGTTGTATGCTTTGGTTCAGAGTGTCAAGAAGTGGAAACACTAGTTGATGGGTAAGGAGATGATCATCCATACCGATCATCGGTCCTTGCAGTATCTCCAGTCCCAGACTAAGCTCCAGCAAGCTCGTCATTTTAGGTGGATGGGATTCCTTCAACAATTCCATCTAGTGATCAAGTACAAGAAGGTTATTAGTAACAAAGTGGTAGATATGCTCTCTAGACCTCCTAATATTGCATCTATTGTTTTGAAAAATGCTTCTTTGTCCCATGAAAGTTATATTGAGCAGTATGCTATTGATGATGATTTCAAGGAGATTTATGAGAAGCTAACCAATGGCACACAGGTGGAAGACTACTATTTGCAAGGAAATTTGCGCTATCATTTGGGCAAGCTATGTGTTCCTATCAGTGAAAGAGTCCATGTAATATGAGAAGCTCATACTTCTCTTGTATCAGGGCATTTTGGGATAGGTAAGACTTTAGCTCATTTGCAAGGACTGGTGTATTGGCCTCGCATGAAAGAGATTGTAACAACATATGTAAAGGGGTGTGTGATGTGCCCTACTTGTAAGCCCACTAATAGAAAATTGGGGCTGTACTCACCACTTCCTGTTCCTTCCCATCCTTGGGAAAGCATTTCCATGGAATTTGTGGGGGGTTTCCTATGTCTAGGAGGGGTCATGACTACTTGTATGTGGTCATGGATAGGTTTAGCAAGATGTGTACTCTTATTCCATGTAAAAAGCAGGTCATTGCAGAGTAGGCTGCTTCTCTTTTCTTTCAGCATGTATGGGTTCACTTTGGACTCCCTACGTCCATTATCTCGAATCAGGACTCCTGATTCCTTGGAGAGTGTTGGACAAAATTATGGTATATGATGGACACCAAGCTGAAGAGGAGCACCGCTTTCCATCCACAGACTGACGGACAAACAGAGGTAGTCAACAAGACAGTTGTCTATTTTCTTCGAGGCTATTGCAACAAGCATCCTAAGTTATGGGATGAACAGATCCAGTATGTGTAGCATGCCTACAACAGCGCTATGCATTCTTCCACTCAGAGCTCGCCATTTGAGACATGCTTTAGGTACTTCCCAAAGACTCCATTGGAATTGACTTATGGGAGAGAGGTTGATTCAAGCGCTTCCAAGGATGAAGACAAAGCCCACAAGTTCATTCAGAGAGTTCAATAGGTACATCAAGCAGTGCAAGAGCAGTTGGAGAAGAGTCAAGCCCAGTACAAGCCTTGCCATGATAAGGATATAGTTGATCATCAGTTTCAGGTGGGAGATCAAGTGTGGCTTCACATCAGTAAGGAGAGGATGAAAGGAGAAAGCAAGAAGCTCAAGCCTATTAGATATGGTCCCTTCACCATCTTGGAGAAGATTGGGACGAATGCTTTTCGCTTAGAGCTACCACCATACATGCAGATCTACTCAGTGGTGAATGTGGAGAACTTGAAACTCTGTGAGCCTCCCATGATCATGGATGAAAGGGAGAATTTCTCATTGCCATCAGTTGATGAATTTGCTCCTGAGTACATGGATGAGCTAAAGGAAGATGTCATCTTGGACAGAAGGACAAGGACTTCTCGCAGAGGTGATGTTGATTATCTTCAAGTGGGCATCAGAGGCACTCATACAAGTAAATCCAAGTGGATTGAGAAGGAGAAAGTGAGGGAGCAATTCCCTCACCTATCTGTTGATTAGTAAAGGATTTTGGAGTCCAAAATCTTCTCAGTGGGGAGGAATGATCCAGGAGGATCCAAGAAGGAATTTTTTTTGAAGTCCTCCAACTTTAGCAAAACCAGCACTAGATCAAAGGGCTCGTCAATAAAATTCCAACGGCATTTGTTTCACCTCAAACAGACTCCATATGAGAAAGTTATCGCGTTCTGTTCTATAAGGTCAATAGGCAAAATTGGCAAAAGAAGTGCCATGTGGCACCACTGACAGGGTGACACATGGCATCCAGACTGTACAAACATCATGACATGGAACCACTGACAGGGTGACACATGGCATCTGTACAGTACGGACAAGATGACATGGTAGGTGTACGGACCAACCAAAGGACAACATGTGGCACCACTTAGAGGATGACACATGGCATCTGTACAATACGGACCAATCACAAGGTGACACATGGCAGTACGGATCCAAGCTCACATACTGCTGACTGGGCGTATGAATGGTGACGTGGAAGTATGACTCGACGACGTGGCAGATGAATCAGCTGAACTGGACGACAATTGGCCGATGAGTTGGACCAATCGGTGCCTTCCATGTGGCAGGCCAGAATTGGCTAAAATGGTCAGTTGCAAAATTATGGCCTCCACGGGGTTCGACCCCATGACCTCTACCAATGATGCTAAGTGCCTTCACCACTCGGGCTACATGTGGTCCTTGGTCTATGTGGCAAGGTTCTTTTATTTAAACTTAAAAGAGTTTATAATGGCACAAAAAGGGGGCCGGGACAAGCCCCAACCCATGGTTTTCAACGCAACAAGGATTTTTGTTACAACCCACGAAAATCACGTGGACGAACCACAGATAGGGTGACATGGTCACACATTTTATAACAAATTTATAAATGGATTACATGCCATAGGGTTGGAGCACCACCATTTGCATAGCAGACTTTGGGATTAAGTTTTAAAAGTGGGTTTATATGGTTATTATTATAATATGGTTTTAACCATATTAAAAGCCAACAAAAGGGTATGCCATTTTAAAGGTATTTTTAAATATGTTTGTTTATTATTTAATAAAAAAATCCCAACCACATGAAAACCAACTGGGAGAAGTTGTAACCAAGGCCAAGATAGGAAAATTAGTTGCAACCAAAGGAATCCATGAGAGTCATGTGAAGAAGGGCAAGCCAACCTATATAAACCCATTCATTTGCCATTTCCCTCTCATGCTTTGCA
The DNA here is from genome assembly GCA_001517045.1 of Pseudotsuga menziesii. Lineage (NCBI taxonomy): Eukaryota > Viridiplantae > Streptophyta > Pinopsida > Pinales > Pinaceae > Pseudotsuga > Pseudotsuga menziesii. The sequence continues at coordinate 23,651 of LPNX011022674.1, forward strand.
GTGGAGACTTTGTATCCAAAGGAGAGAAGGGAGATTGCGTAGCTTTGCAAGAGGAAGGTACGAGTGTTTATACTCATTTTACACCGTCTTCAGGCTTCGGAGTTGTTGGAAGTAGTCTTGTTGTGTTTTGGGCAGCGGTTCTCTTCCTGACCATTGTCGCCAAGGTATCATTGTATCATTGCCATGTATTTTTCCTTATGTTTAGATTATAGATCAACCCTCCTATTGAGAAGCAGGCCCTGAGACGTAGTCCACCCTGGACGAACTCCATTATCAACTTGTTGTCTTTATGTGCGTATTGTCTATGTTGTTTAGTTCTCTTCTTATGGATTTGTGAGCTTCATTCATGCTCTTTATGCAATTCATGTTAACGTCATAGAGTAGCAAAGATCTTGTTTTCAGATCAAAGACACATCAGTGAGGAAGGAATATGGTAGAGAGTCCCATTTTGTAGTGATTTTATAATGCAAAATATGGACTTAACAAAGTATGTTTGAATAAGGATGGAGATCTTTGTTTGACCCAATTCATACAAGATCATGGGGAATTAAGCTAGCCTTCTCCAGACAAAAGCTTAAGTAAGAATGCTCTACAAATCTGCAATTTATAGTGTCTATTAATGTAATTCTAATCAAATAAATCTTAGTCTCTTGGCTATAATTATAACAACAAAAAGTGAATGTATTGGTGAATTATACTAGATAATAACTAACAACCCATGGTTTTATTGTACATGGTTTAGGAGGCTTTGCACATGGTTTTTAAACCATGTGCAAGGCCTCCTAAACAACCCACGGTTTTATTGTACATGGTTTAGGACGGCCTTGAAAATGGTTTTAAGACCATGTGCAAGGCCTCCTAAACAACCCATGGTTGTAGGAGGGTCTTGCATATGGTTTTAAAACCATGTGTGGAGAAATGATGCAATGTTCGTTCCTAACAAAATAAAAAATAATAAAAAATATTATATGTCGGCCATAAATAATATTAAATATTAATACTAAAAATATTATATGTGGACCTTAAATAAGAAGATGTGTCTTTTAGTTTGAATCAAATCAATGGATATCTAAGAAGAGGTTTGCACCTCGAGAGATTTGATTTATCTCGGCACTTAATAGAGCCTAGGATTTGGATCTACGCTGGTTTATCAACAATTCCAAGCTACAAGTCTGTGTTGCATCACATTGCATTGTTTGAACTTAGTAATTTGTGCCTTCGTTCAACATGTTGACCATGAATGGGTTTACATCATAATAAATTTGGATTGAAGGGAACAAAACATTCATGTCATCATGGTGTGTAAAGGTGAGGTCCCAATAGAGTTTTTTTATCAACGATTCCAAGCTACATTATCGATAGTCAGATGGCATGCATATAGCCATCAAAGCTTAACTTTCATTGGGATTGTACTTTTTAATTTATAGTAATGGTGACCCATTATAACTCGAACCATTATTATAAATTTGTTTTCACCCTACTCTTAGGAAACCTATTGATCCTCATCTAACTCTTTTCCTTTTACATGATACCAAGCATAGCCCTCGACTCATTGTCTAATTGACTTATCATATTGACTTATATCCAAAGTTGAACCATATGTTTTATTAGTCAACTTCTTCAACACTAGGTTATGTGTACCATTGCCTAATCTTGTTGTTATGAATTCATCCTCCAGATCTTAAGTATGGATTAAAAAAGTTAACCCAAACAATAAGGAAACATCATAAAATTCGGTCATCGTGAAAAGTTGACCCACAAACTAACAACCCTATCTCGTCGAACCAAAATGAAGTAAGCGCACTGCTACTTTTCAACCATCAAACACATTAATTTACAGGCAAAGAGATTGAAGGTAGCATAAAGCTGTCTAAATGCGGATTCTATCACATATTTAATGCCTTTACATATAAGGAGATAGTCTAAAAGTATTAATAAAGCACACCGTGTGAATGAGAAAAAACAAGTAAATTAAACAAGTGGAATAAGCAACAAAGTTGCTTAGTACCTGCCTCCTAAGAAGAGATTGAAAATATATAGCAATAGGATAATTTTGCTATAAAAATATATGATAAAACAAATATAATTACAATTTGAAAGAAATTAAAACAAAAATGAATTAAAAAATGTCCATTTAAATACTATATAGGTTATTGCAATGTAGCATAAAACAAGCATATTCAAGCTTCCTTACATACTTCTAGTAATATTCTTGACTTATGTTATAAAAATATGCAAGTTTCTTTATAGACTAGCATAAATAGGAAATGAGAAATAATAGCTTATAAGACTATAAATTAATATCATTGTTCTGAGAAAATAACTTTAAAATACATTTTTCTATTCTTCTAGAGGTGATTTATAAAGTGTTTCAAATCATCAAAATTATTTTAAACAAAAATGTAAGTAAATGAGCTTTGATGATATAAAAGTTAAAGCAAGTTTGAACTTTCTAAACAAAAAAAATTGATGTTGATATAAACCTCCCCAAAAGACAATGACAACATAAGCAAAGTAGCTGCCATTATGGAGCATTTATGGCCCAACAACAATGGCAACATATGTTAACTAACAATGATTGAATGAAGGAATGTTTGGCACCAACCATATGGAGCTAATAACAACCCCTCTTTTACAAACCAACCAAATTTGGTTGAAAGAAGTACTTAATAATTTAATTTAAATATTAATGATTATTATCAACCAAACTTATTCAATAAAACTGGCAATGGAAGATGTATATAAAGCTCATGAGAAAAGTGTGAAGAGAAGAAATACAAGTAACAATTTCATGGATATAAATGTGTAAAAATAAAATTTTGTTTTAATAATTATGAATAGTCAAACTTAGTTAATTGAACCAACAAAATACCATATGCAAAAAGCTACAAGCTTTAAACAAGTAATTAAATTTTTGAATTTTTGAAAAAGGATTTGAGAAAAGGTAAAAAAGAATATATACCAATATGATTGAAAATATTTGTGTCTATTTTAAGTTGTGACATAGACGAGTTTCTTGAATTTTTTTTCTAATATGGAATTTGCTATGTGATATTCTACCAACCGTAGAATAAGTTGAAATTATAAAATAATGTGATAATTTGATGGATATTAGAACTTGCAAAAGAAGATAATAAAGTTTGTAGAGAAGCTTAAAAAGGAAAGAAGTTCCTAAAAATTTGAATATGAAGGAGTTTTAGAAAATTTGGAGAAAAAGTTTGAGAAAGGTGAGAAAAGAGACATACAACTAACAATTTCATGGACTTAAATATAATCAATTTTTTCTAGAGGTTTTTTTTTTCTAATATGGAATTCACCCACCTCTCAAAGTAAACAATGCTATGTGATATTCCACCAACTGTGAAATAAGTTCAAATTATAAAATAATGTGATAATTTGATAGATAATAGAACTTGCAAAAAAAGATGTACATAAAGTTTATAGGGAAGAAGTTCCTAAAAATTTGAAAATAGAGGAGGTTTAGAAAACTTGCAGAAAAAGTTTGAAAAAGGTGAGAAAAGAAGAGATACAACTAATAATTTAGTGGATTTAAATATCTAATAATCAAATTTTGTTTTAATGATTATAAATAATCAATATTAATTAATAGAACTAGAAAAATACCATATACAAATATACAAAAAGATTGTAAAGAAACTAAAACACCAAAAAGGACAAGTACTTCAAATTTTGAATTTTTCAAAAAGGATTTGAGAAAGGTAAAAAGGAAGATATACCAATATGGTTGAAAAGACTTGCATCTCTATTAAGTTTGGAGTATAGAACATATAGACTAGCTTTTAGATTTTTTTTGGTAACATGGAATTGAGTTTTTGTTTAATATGGAATTCATTGAGTTTGTTTAAAATTGGATTTTTATGGTTGAATTCCACAACCCAAAAAAATGTGTTACCTATACGATAATAATAAGATTAACAAGATACATAACCAAATACTACATATGACGTTGATCTTATAACACATGACACTAGTAAAGAAATGCCACTTCTCAAAGTAAACAATGCTATGTGATATTCCACCAACTCGTGAATAAGTTCAAAGTATAAAATAATGTGATAATTCGATGGATAATAACATTGGATTTATATTTGCTAAATTATGTGATAATATCAGAACAACTTTTTTTCTACATTAAATCAAAATTAATTAAGAATAAGATAAACTATTGAAAATATTTGACCATCCAGTTTTTAATCAAACTCATGTGTAAAATTATTATAAAATGCATTGAAATTACTATGTAATTTTGAGATTTAATGAATTAAATTTTAGAGGACGGTTGTGCTTCATTTTAATATGAAAATGAGAGGGGTGGTTATTAGGTATTTAACATGATGGTATAAGTGAAAAAGACAATGAAAATATATATAGCCTGATGGTTTTGGTGCGAGGGCTCTTCATCGTTTTTTTTGTAGACACCACCATCGTTTTTCCATGCAAATGTCCCATCCCCTCGCATATTTAATGCAATATACAATGTATATATCTATGCCCATTTCAAACTTGTTACTTATTGATTCATGTGAGTTGACGCTCTTTGCTTGACCGACGGCACGACAGGCGCAGCATAAGTCGTCGTCATGCCATTGACAGATGTTTCAGAAGGGAGGAGTACGATGCAGATGGGAAGTATTAAATAATATCTTGGTTTTTTTGAGTATTTATCATTTGACACAGTTTCTTATACAATATGGCAAGACCTTGCATGAGGGTAGCGCGACAGACTGGCAGGGCGCTGTGAAAAGCATCATGGTGATAATGACGACGATGGCGACGTACGAAGCCTCCATCATATATTTGAATAGAATAGAAGATCATGCGGTGTATTACAAGGAATAGAGAGCTGTGCATGGGCTTTTATAGGGCAGATAACCACATGGCAGGTGGAATTGCAGGAGTGGAAGGGGTCTGACTTGGCCTATTACCTAACCTGTAGATATCCATTGCTTCCAATTCTCTCTCATGGGTTTGGATTTCTTCTGTTTGATTCAGCACTTTCGTCACAAAGCCCTGGTGGCTCCCTCCCTACAAATATGTATTTGTATTTGCTTGCATACCTGATATCTCCTGGCCATATTAGCTGAGAGGCTTCCATTTTTCATTCAATTTCATGGCTGGGATTCCTGAGTTGGGTTGTTGATGAATAACAGGAGCAGCTCAGGGGCCCGCGGTTTGTAGGGGGATGGCACCCAGCTGCATAGACTGTGCCCCTAATGATCTGTTCTGCGCCGAAGATGCTCTTGGAGTTGTGGCTTGGGATGATGGAGAAACTGGAAGTTTGTATGGAGAAGAGGATCAGCATTATAATTTGGATTTCTGTGACCAACAGTTTGTTAGCTCGATCGACGAGCATTTGTGGGATGATAGTGAAGTTGCAGCTTTTGTAGAAAAAGAGACCCTCTATGTTCCTAACCTAGTTGAGAAAACCAGTGCTGAAGCTAAAGCTCGGCAAGATGCTGTGGATTGGATTTTGAAGGTTTCTGATTTTTTTTCTAATAATGCTGCTGCAAGCATGACTTTTTGCAGTCTTGCAAGCATGGCTTTTTGCAATCTTCCAAGCATTACTTTACTTTGCAAGCATGACTTTTTGCAATCTTGCAAGCATTACTTTACTTTGCAAGCATGACTTTCCTTCTGTAATCTGGAAATATTACAATGAAATGGAACTGGAGCCTACACTTGTAAAAATCCTTCCTTGACTTTGAAGCTCATATCACCATCCCATACTATCAAACCAAATACCTCACAATCCTAAGTTTATATGAACTTCTTGTCAGTTGTTTTGCTTTGCTGATATCCTAAGTTTATATAAACTTTTCTTGTCACATGTTTTGCTTTGGTGATATGGAGTATTAGTATTTATGTGTGGAGTTTTAGCATTGGTGGAACTTATCGAGGGCTAACAATAGCAACATGTTATGTGCAGGTTCATGCACATTATGGCTTTGCTCCTGTGACTGCAGTGCTCTCAATGAACTATCTTGATCGGTTCTTGTCTGCAAATCAATTGCAGGTAATTCTTTCGCCATAGGTTGTGATCATTTTTTGCTGTAGCAGCTGAATCTGTTCTTACTAACAGTGATGGATTTGTTTTTTCCAATGCAATGCAGCAAGATAAGCCATGGATGACTCAACTGGCAGCTGTGGCTTGACTCTCTTTGGCTGCCAAGATGGATGAGACAGAGGTTCCTCTCCTCCTGGACTTTCAGGTAATTGTTGAAAGTAGCATGTGACAGATAATGTTGGTTGTTTCCTTATTACTTATTTCTTGCTGTCTTGGAATAGCTTCCACAATTATAAAAATATCATCTTCTCTCCTATCACAGGTCGAGGAGGCTAAGTATATATTCAAATCGCGCACTATTCAGAGAATGGAGTTACTGGTGCTCAGCACCCTTGAATGGCGACTGAGTCCTGTAACTCCTCTTTCCTACATTGATCATGCTAGTCGTATGATTGGGTTGGAGAATCGCTCTTGCTGGATATTCACAATGCGCTGCAAGGAGATACTGTTGAATACACTCAGAGGTAAGCTTTGCATTTCTGGCCATTCAATGGGTGATTGCAATGTATTATCATCACATTGCCACTGGCATATCCATTTGATGGGATTTGGTTTATCATTCATGGTAATGTATTATTATCACATTGCTACTGGCATATCCATTTGATGGGATTTGGTTTATCATTCATGGTAATGTATTATTATCACATTGCTACTGGCATATCCATTTGATGGGATTTGGTTTATCATTCATGGTACTTGGGGATTTCTGAAAGTTGGATTTCCCTTCCCTTTCTCATCCAAAGGACTTGATAATACATGTTCAAACAAATCGAATTGGTTTAAGTGGGGTTTAATAGGATACTTTATAGTTTTAACAGGATTTTACTAGGACACTTCATGCTGTCGACAGATGCAAGGTTTTTGGGCTTTCTGCCATCTGTTGTGGCTGCTGCAATAATGCTGCATGTGATCAATGAAATAGAGCTTGTTAATCCATATCAGTACGAGAATCGCCTGTTCAGTGCCATGAAAGTGAACAAGGTAATTAACATTATCCTTTCTATTTGCAAGCATTCTGGTTTCGATCCAGCTGAGCATGACTGGCGTGGTGGCCGCTAGAATCATCCGGGACATAAATTTAACTTTAAATTGAATAATTATACGAGAGACGATCCTGGTTTCGCCAAGCTTCCCAGCGTTCTGCTAGACCCGCTGCATATACCACGCCGATCGTCGACCCTGCCGGTTTTCCAAGAAGCTCTGGCGTTTCGAAATGGTAAAGAATGCATCGTCTCGGCACCTTCGTCGTGGAGATCAGGCTATTCTCAACTTCAAGAAGAAGAAGATGATGATACAGATCTATGTGATAGCACGGCCGTGCATATAGCTATGACGCTGGACGCTGCTTATCTGAGAGAATTGGTCGCCGGAATTCTAGCGATTCTCCAACATGCTGCTTGTCCCGAGAATGTAGTCTTCCATTTCATGGTGTCCGAGCGTCAACGTGATCTCAAGGCTACGCTTCAGGAGACTTTTTCATATTTGGGCTTCATATTATATCACTTTGACGAGAATATTGTGAAGAACAAGATATCGTATTCAATTAGGCAGGCTCTGGATCAGCCATTCAATTACGCTCACGTTTGGATGATGTCATTGTTGCCACATGTCAACTCAAATCTAGATACCAAATTCCAAAGTTTACATCATCTTTTATCCACCAATAAGTTGTTTACAAAATAGTTTTTTAACAAACTTAAATTTTTTTTTTTACAAATCCCTAAGTCATACTTTGCAAAACAGATTTTAATTTTTTTGATAGAGAGCAACTAATACAAAGTCAAAAGAGTTTGACTTGCAATACCTGCTGAGGCAGGTATAATAATATATAATATTAGATATATAACGTGTTTCCCAAAAGTAACGAACGCTAGTTGTTTGATGGTTATTAGTATTTTAAATGATGTATGCAAATTATTTGAAATATTGTCTAGCCCACCTCAATAAAAATTTAAACCATTTTTCAAAATAATCAATTAACAAATTGACTTAAGCAATTAACAATTTAATAGTATAATAAAATTTGCCTAATGGAGATGTTCTATACTCATTTACTTTTGCTCCTTATTCATCATGGCTATAGAGAGGCCCTTCGACCTATTTATCTAAACTTAAACTTGCTCTACTTTTTACACCCCTAAAGACGAAGAATATATGAAAAACCTAAAAGCAAAGAATACGTGGCACTACGTTTTACAACCCAAAGAATATATGAGAAAGCTAAAAGCGAGGAATATGTGGGAATTTATTGTACTCTATTTCAATCCAATAGTAATAGCACTAAAATTCTCGACGGCAGACGGGACAAGTGGTTTTCCTTCTCAACCAGGGCGAAACGCAATGTGGGTGGAATATGTGAGCGCAATGGAGTTGACCCGCCTCCTCTTCCAATTCAAAATTGTCGTGGCAAATTGGACAGCTTGAAGTAATTCTATTGTTATCACTGATATGGTCTCCTGAAATAGAAATGGGTATGATGTCAGCCATTAATGGCTGATCATGCAATTGTCCGGCTTCTATTTCTACTGCCTGCATATCCACTTCCAATTCTGAATCCATTTCTGATTGCGAATCTGGTTCCATTTCTGATTCATAATCTGATTCTGATTCCCAAATATTGATCCGGAGGCGAATAAATCGCATTATCCTCTCGTCAGGCACTAACCCATGCTGATCATCAGTATCAGATTCAATTTGATTTAAAAGCGTTATGTAGCATGGGAACTGCTCTGGAAAACGTTGAACTCGTTCTGTTAGTTCGGTTGATCTCCGACGTAACTCGTCGAGATTCATTTGATCCAGTAACTCGTCGAGATAATTAGATAAATATTCCAATTTTCGGAGAAATTCCACTGCTCTATTATGTATCCCATTTCTTAGGACTGCAGTGCGTTCGGGTTCAGGATCAGGCCGCTGCCACCGTTGCTCCAGCTCCCCCAAATCTGTTAGAATCTGCTGCACGTCAGCTAATAACAGTTGTCCTACATCAATTTCCGCTAGTTCCAGTTCCGCCAATAAGAGTTGTCCTGCATCCATTTCCGCTAGTTCCCCGAACACCGGGAATAACCGTTCTAAGAAACGTTCAGCTCGTTCCCCAAGTTGTGCTGATTTCCGTTCTAACTCGACATTAATTTGATGATTTGCAGGCATTCGACGATAAAACTGCCTCCATTGCCGAATAAATTGATCTGTTCTATATTGTATCTCAAAAATGCGTTGGTGTTCTCGTTCGTCAAGTCTACCCAACTCTCTGATAATCTCCTGCACTTGAACTAATAGCCGTTGTCCGTCTGCTTCAACGGCCATTTTTATATTAAAAGAACTGCGGCTTTCTCTATGGAGACCACCAAGTAAATCTGGATGCAACAACCGCTGAAGTCAAAACTGTTACGCAACAAAGAATGCCTGCCCAAAAACTGCAATCTGCTCGCTTGAATTTAATTAATAATGAAAAGTCTATGTCCCTTACATAATTCAATAGGTGTGTCGGTTAGGTAACTGGTTTAAATTTATGGACATTAATTAATAATAAAATTTATAGGGTTTTTTATTTTTATTTTTGTGATTATATTTTTTAGTGAGGGATTGGAAATTAAATATATATATATATATATTAGAATTACCTATATCAGTTAGGAAAATTCCAAGATTTAGGTGCTCAATTGATCCAAAAACATAATTTAACTCTTCAAAATTTATATAAATGTCTAAAACATAGAATAAACTAGAGAAGCGCTCACAATGTCTTACTAGCTTGACCACAAGCTATTAGGATCCAAATGCAACCTTATCTTCACCAAATAATGTTGCCTTTCCATTTAAGAATAATAACCATCTTTTCAAAAGCTTCTATATTATATCACCCAATCTAAGTGTAAAGAAAGGACATTACTAGCATTATGTTTTTCATAAGTTTATGGTTGGTAAGAACGTCTATTTACATTTATAGAAATACCACCTAGTAGGGCTCCATTAGAAGCTCCACCTACTTAGATTTGGGCCTTACACCAACACCAAAGTTGTGGGTGAAAATTATTTTGAGCCAAGTATTCCCCCTTTTCTTGGCTTGCACCTTGCATTTAATGTGGATCTATATAACCATATTTTCCACCTCTCTCGGAAACCTTAGAGGTAGTTGGGCACCTAGCCCCTACAAAACTCAATCCCAACTTCATTGAAAAGGAAACAATGAATAAGATCACGAACACTAAGATGAATCGAACTTACCAATAGAACATTCAATTGTATGGGGCCGCTAAAGTAGGGAAACTTCTTCGTTAGGGAGAGTAGCTCATTAGGAGTCAGGTTTAGTAATATTTCAAGACTTCATTACATGAAAAGTCAAATGAATTTCAAGAGACTATTAATAGTTGCTTGCTCTGAATGAGTTAGTAATGAAGGTCTTGAAATTCATTCGATTTTTATGAAGTCATGGATGAAATCACCTTCCAGAACCTATGCTCCTGCATCATCTAGGTTCCCTATATTGTCTGTTGATTTCTTCTGTTGTGACTAAATACTCCGTTTTTATTAGTTTTTAAGAAATATTTTCTTGCTAATTTATCCTTTTGGTTTTTCTATTAGTGCACTAGTACTTAAGTCTGAGCGTCTTGCTTAGCTTGTGTTTGTTGTTTGTTGCATAGATTGATAGTTTAATGGTTATTGTTTCATTTGCGCTCATTTATTTCAAAAATACAAAAAATGCATTGTTGCATATTCACTTGCATTGTTGCATGTTCACTTGCATTTTGCATGTGAATGAAAGTAAGTACTAGCATTGGTTTTCTTCAGATGAGATTAGTGTTTAGGCTTTGATTAAGGAAGTACTGCATTTTCATTTCTTGTGTATTTCATTTTGTACCATACCATATTTTGATTTGGAAAACAAAGTTTCACTCGACATTGTTTTTAGGTGTGCATATTTTCTTTCCTTGTCAGGTCATAAAATCACTAGTTTCACAATCACATCCCTTGAGTAAATAAAACCTATTAAAACGAATGCTTAACTTCAAATTGGCAGGAAAAATTTTATATTGTAGGGTGCAACTACAAGCTCTGAAACCCTTAATGTGGTCATAATATGTTTGGCCACTGCTCAGTTGAAGTGTCATTGGTATAACACTCTCATCGTCTCCAAACCTACAAATTGGCATTCATGATTGTACATCCTATCACTAATTTCGATGACATTTTATATAGTGAACTCCAAACGGTCATATTAATTCTCTTTCATTTTAATCGAATGCAACTTACAAATAGCTGTTAGAGTCTAGAACAACCATGCAAGATGACCTTAATCTCATGTCTTTCTATTATAGGATGAATGTAGCATGCTCTCAATTCTTAGGTTTTTCTAAATGCATATTTCAAGGTGTCGGTATAGTCAGATCAATTTGAGGAGAATCAAACCAATTAGTTTTCATGTTTGAGTGGTTTTTTAATTACAAGATATCTGCTCATTAAGTTGTAAATTGAGTGTTTTGACACTCACCATCATTTTGTATGGAAGGTTTCATCACCATTACTATAAACTGAAATCCTTAATACTTGAATATTAATTATGATGTGTAAATGAAAAGATTTATAATCATGGAATATGGAGAGAAAATAATGGATGATGAGTTGTCCACATAAGATAGTATTTTCCTAGTTGACTAGCTTTACATTATCCACTCAAAAGAAGGAATAAAGAAGTCTAAAGGTAGAAAATACAGGAAAGCATAGTTGCTTATTCTCGTAGTCAATAAAGTTTGCAGGATCAAACAAGAATCAAAATAAAAGCGCTCCTGGGGTATATATGGAACTAAGTGTTGACCATGTGTTGCAAGTGGATGCCAACTATCTAGGATAGTGTGTAGGAAATTAATGAAATAATTATTAAATATTTTATCCTAAGTATTAAGTGGGTTTAATATATTCCAACACCCACCCTTCAGTATGAATTTATGATGATATATTTAAAATAATAAGAAATATAGATGCATATAGGGCTCAACAACACCCTTTTACAATTTATACTATCTAAAGAACTGAGGAAAGAGGAAAAACCACATGGGGAAAATACTCCCTCAACACAGGAATCTTAATGTTGATGTCCAGAGGAATCTTATTCTTGGGAAGAAGAGAAACCTACTCTCTTGGATTAAAAAAATAAACAAATACAGGATGGAAACTGGGACCATGTAGAAAAGCTAATATCCAATGATGTGTAAGGAGGATTGAAATATCTTGGGAGTTGTAATCAGCTCCAAGATGGTAGGATGAATTGAAATTCAAACCAGTAGATATGAATCAACTCCATATAGGTGATAAGCGTCGAAACGAATGCATAAGATCTCCAACTTCATTTACACTAAGAGGAGGTGTGAAAGTGATCATGTAGAAAAAGTAAAAGGCTTAGGATCAGGGAGTGTGAATGCAAAGACTCAATATACTGATCTATATTCCAAGGTATCCAAAGAATCACATACTATCACATCCGTAAACTCATGAGAAGAGAATAGATCATCATAGAGACTATAAATTGATAAACAATCATATGTGGTATAAATATGTAAGGAGGAAATATAGTGATGTTCAAAATCTTCAAGGAAGCTTCGAGAATGAGTGCCGAGAACAAATGAGGAGTTACAAAAGCACATGGGATCATGCATGGTGAGTGGTATGACACAAATAGGACTTGATCTAGCTAAGCAATCATCAAGGAAGACATTGAGTTGTGCACCATCAAGGAGAGAGGTATGCACAAAGTGTGAAGTATCTAGCATATGGATCTCAGAATCCATGATAGAAGACATAGAGTACATTAAATGTGTGAGAGAATCATGGACAATGGAAATGGAATCTCCATTATTCACTTATTTTTCATTATTATAATCATAAGAAGCTGAATCAGAATATTCAACTTCAAGAGATACAGAAAAATAGGATTCTTCAATATTTTCTTCTTAATAGAGAAAACAAGAATTTGAATAAAAGAGAATGGTAGCAATAGGAATTGCATGAGAGACTTCTTCATCATGAACAACCTCAATAGAGACTCTAGAGGATGAGAGATCTTGAGAGAGAGAAATCATTAAGGATCTAGATACTCTCTACAAATAGATAAATGTATCTTCATCATGCTTGACCAAAACTCTATCCAATGATGTCCATAGATCCTTTGGGTATTTAGCAGAATCAATAAGGTAGTGCATACTTGGAAAAATAACTAGACACATAGCTCCGAAATCTCTATCACTGTCATTCAACCAATGACTTAGCTCTTCATAAGACTCTTCACAAGATCCAATAGATATCTCATATAGATTTTGACTTTGTAGATATGAAATCATCTTAAATTTCCACTCGAAATACCTTGTGAATGGAAAAAGAAGAGGAACTAATACTCTCAAATCCATTTGAAGTTGTACATGCAAATTAAACCTGCAAAGATGAAAACAGAGAATTAATTAATGAGATCTCATAGATCTAATGCCATGTAGATCTTTGATATCGTAGGCTCGGATACAATGTCATAATTCTAAAACCTTGATGGAAAGAAGAATCTTATAAACAAGCTAAGGATCTAGGCACACAATTAACCTCATAGAGAATTGTAGAGAATTAGCATAAGGAGAGAAGAAGAATAATAATTAACGCACATTAGGAATGAGCAATGACCGATTATTGATAATATTACATAGGATATACATCCTTATAAGGGAAAATAGACTTTCCAGGAGACAACTCATGGTAGCTCGTAAAGCAAGATTACTAAATATGATAAACCCCCATAGGTGAATAAAGTAGTTTCCTAATTAGACCAAGAGCTCCCAAATTATCTAAGGCATTCATGAGTGATGATATGTAAAGGAAAATATTGCTAATAATGGAATAAGGAGATAAAATCGTGGAGGATGAGTTGGACACAAAAGATAGAAGTTGCCTATTTGACTAGTTTTACCTTATCCACTAAAAAGTAGGAATAAAGGAGTCTAAAGGAGATTCTACAGGAAGGCACAGTTGATAATTATGGTAGTCAATGAATTTGGTAGGATCAAACCAAAATCAAGATAAAAGTTCTCCTAGGGAATATATGTCAAGTGTTGACCATGTGTTGCAAGTGGGTTCTAACTATCTAGGCTAGTGGGTAGGAAATTAATCAAATAATGATTAAATATTTTATCCTAAGTATTAAGTGCGTTTACTATATCCCAACACTAATTAAGGGATTTAAAAACCTTGAAAGGAAGATGACATGGAGGTGCTATCTTAGGAATCGAAAGGTACACTACTTGATAATGTGCTCTTAATTCAAAAAAAATGAGTCCTTATTAAGTGTCGTAGAAACAAGGTTATACTACTTATGGGCTTTGTATGCCCACATATATGCGCATTTACTTAATATAAAATGTGAAAAATATGTAAATATACGATCCTTTCATGTTAGAATAGGAATATAGTGGGTAAGTATTACGTAACAATGATGACCTAGCATTATAAGCTCAAGAAGTGTTAATAGAAGATGTAGTTTTTCGTGAGAACTCTAGAACAACCTAATCAAGGCATCCTAGAATCTAGTAGTTTGGGTCGAAAGGAAACTTTTTAGGAAACGCCAAATGCTAGTTCACAGAGAAGGTAGAGGAAACATTTCCACACCTTCTTCAATAAAATATTTTTGCAAACAAAATCCTCCCAAAATGGGCAGGTGTGATAAGAAATATACCACTATATAATTTTGCATATAATGTGTTACTCTTTAGGTGGAAAATTTCTAACTTTTGGCCTACAAGGAAGGTTTATTTTGCTGATTTGAGTTGTAGAAAAGTTTGGAGCTTTTTTTATGCATACTACATAATTTTTTGGTGTGAAAACGTTTTTAACAAAGTTCTCAACCTATTTATGCCACTCTAGACATTGGTAGCTTTCTAAGGATAGAGAGATAACCCTATTAAATGTTTGCATAAGTAAGTTGGGTCTCCAATAATTTGACATATCATGTTGAAAACCATGGTACCAAGCGAATACCATGTGATGTTACAGTACTAAAAAATATGGAGCTAGTAATGCATGGACTTTCAAGAAAATTATTGAGGGTACAAAACCCTAATTCTAATTAGGAGTTGAGGTAGATTAATCCATAACCTTATATGGATATCATCACATTGTTAGATATTGGCCACACCTAAATCAAGGGGTTGCATTCTCATTATTTCTATTATTGTTCCATAGTTGATCAAAACAAGGGAGTGGGACATTGGAGTAGAGTATATGAAGTAAACTACCATGTAGCATCCATATAATCCATTATTTTAATGGAAAATTTATAGTGACTTGACCTGTTGTTCCTCCCACAAGTTGACATATCATGTTAACCACCAAGGTTCCAAGTGTTTACCATGTTAACTTCTTTTATCAACATATATCTATCTAGTAATGTGTGGAATTTCAAGAGAATTCTAGAGGGTGAAAGACCTTAACCTTAGTTGGCATTTGAGGCATTTAAAATCCTAGTTACATATCCTTAGATGAATATCATGACATGCTCAAATATATTGTGATTATTATTATTATTAGCCCACAAAAATTCTGGGATACATGTGTATAGTGTAACTTTGTGTTTGCGGATATGCTTGGGAATATGTGCATTTACAAAACCTTTCACTTCCCCCACCCACCTTCAAAATGTTAATTTTACAAAATCAGGAGTCATTCTCCAAACTTGTGGTTTCTATCAAGTTAGGACTTGTGGTTTATGTGAAGTATTATTTATATCTTCATGTGTTGAGGTGGGATGCTAGTACTATAGTGTTAAGCCCTTAGTGATGGAACATTACCACATATAATGTGATGATTAACACCTATATTGTGGTGCATTGCATATCATTTATGTTGGCTTCATTCTATTAGTTTTTATTGTACACCTTTGTCTCCTATATATAAGAAGGATATATTCTCATTTTATTCATCATTGTATCTTGTCATGTCATCTATACTTATTACATTGTGTAAGGAGGTTCCTACTGTTGAGGCCTGGAAATTCGCAGGCGGCAACAGTAAGGGATTCTCCCCAATCAGTGTTCCCAACTAGCCCGCTGACTGTTTGGTATAGGGAATCCGTCCGGTTTACGGTCCGGCTACCATAGGTCAAAGTAACAACAGAGGTTTACCGGTTGCGGCCCGGTCCACCGGAATTTGTATTTGGACTTAATATATGCAATGCATATGCCTATATTAACCATGCATGGTGATAAAGATGCAAGGAACGACACAATGTGCTGCGCAGGTTCTTACCTCTCGTCTTATATCCACAAACATCTAAACCACATATGCAACTATGAAATGAGATGACTAACTATCTATCCCCGGGGAGCCAGAAAATGATTATTAGTGAGTAATGTACTACTTCGTGTATGATAAACAAAATTACAGATAGCTGTTATTTACGTTTACAACACATGTGTGAGAAAATATTTTAACAACCAGATAGCCAATTGTTATATAAAAACACATACATTACTCTAAGTGAAATTTCCATAAATAAAATCATAAATTATTCAACCAGACATAGGTCATAAAGTTAGAACAATCTCACGATTCACAGACATAAGCTGAAAAATAAAGTAATTCATCTTTCCGCCGTCCATGGTACAGCATTTGGAACACTTCACAGTTCTTTCTCCAACAGGAAAACCAAAACTCTTTATTGCAAAATGAAGTAGTTCTTCTTACAATAAGTTTTCCAGTCTCACTGGGAAAAAGCCTCTTTCTAGTCTACCTTCCCTAGTTTTATACAAAAAGAAAAATTGGTTGGGTTGCCCAAAGTGACCTTTGGGCTCCCCAACGTTTCAATTTCCTACAACCTTTTACAATTTATTTGAATATACAAAAGTTTGACCGGTCCTTCTCATGAGGGGGGTGCCGCTTGGTCTTCCAAGAACTTTCTCCATGCTGCTGCTTCAGCAGCGAGACTCTCAAACGAGCTAGGTTCCAGGAACTGAATGCTCATCTCGAATTTGTCAGCTTGCTTCCGAATGGCCTCAATTCTGGTCGTGTTCAACCGTATCTGTTCCTCCAAGAGCTGTACGCTAATGGCCGAGTGGCCTATTTCATTTCTGAGGATTTGTTCATCAATAGCACTGATGCATTCCACTTTGGCTTCCTCATCTTGTTGCCTTTTCAGCAACATTTCTGCAAATGCATCATGATTTGGGAACTCCTGTAATCTCTGCCCAGCTTCTGCCTGACAACGATTGTAGGCGACCAGGGCTCTTCTAAAGAATTCGGCGCATGCTCCCTTTGTTTTCTTGACATTCTTCTGAAAATATTCTGCAGTGTTGACGGCAAATTCTATCAGGTCATGGTCCCGTTTCAAAGCTTGTTTATCTTTGACTACTAGCTCAGCTGGGACTTCTTTGTCATCCTCCATCCGGGTTATCCTTGAAGTCATTACTTCAAGTATGTCTTGTGACCTGTCCACAAAATATGAAGTTGTGTCTAAAATTTCATCCAGCCTGCCATCGATCTGGAGGACCTGACACCTTTCCTCCTCTAGAGCATTCTGCAGGTGCAGCACCTTAGCTTTCTGAGCCAAGATGTGATATTTAACTGGCTGCAGATTTACCTGCTGTGCCTTTGCTTCTTCTAGCTGCTTTTCCAGCTCCCTAATGCTCAAGGTATTGGATTCATATATGATCTTTTGTTGCTCCATCAGGTCTTCCATCTTTGCCCTCAGCTGCTCCTTTTCATCCTTTAAAACTTGAATCTCCTGCTGGGCTTTTCCCAGGGCTTCTTGTGTTGTTTCCTTCACCTGTACTTCTTGTTGAATGGCATGGATTTCGCTCTTCGTGGCTTCCATTTCTTTAAGCACATGCTCATACTTTCTTTTCAGCCTATTTCCATCTTCTCTTTCCTTCCTGAGGGTGTCCTTCAACTGGGCGGAGGTTTTCTTGGTTGAATCTATCTCCTTCATCATTCGATCTACATTATCCTCCGTAGCATCTATTGCTTCCCTACCAGCCCTTATGACAAACCTTGGATCTTTATCCGTTCCGACCATTACGGCTTTATCAGTTATCATGGTGCTGGTCATTCCTTCGGCCCCTATCTTTTGCTCAGTTCTCCTCATAATCCTTTTGGTAGCCCTGTCATAGTATATTGTGCTAAAATCAGGGACTTCCTCCCCCTTTTTCTGCTCGAAGGGCACTAGCTGTAGCATAGGGGTTAAAGGAATGATGGTAGTGGACATTTGTAAGGTCTGTATCTCAGGGTTTTCCTCACCCTGACTTTGTTCTGGGGGTACTTCAGAAGCTGACTGTTGTATCAATTATGTCTTCTCAGCTTCCTGTTTGCGAAGCTCTTCATTCAGCCTTCTCTGGGCTTCCTCAGCTGGTTGCTTAGTAGCCTCCTCGGCTTCTCTAGCTGTTTCTTTTGTTCTCTCAGCTGCATCATGGGCAGCTTTCCTCTTTTCCTCTTCTCCTTTCTGGAGCCATTCCGTAGCCTCCTCTTCTAGCCTTTGGGCCTCTTCCCTTATTCTTCGGGCTGTTTCCTCAGCCTTAGCCTGCTCAGCCCTCTCTTGTTCAGATCCTTTCCCACCTTTGGTGGAGGGCTTTGGTTTGAACCTTTTCTTGAGTGCTGTCATGTTCGGGGCTCTTCTGAACACTGATTCATCATTGTCAAAATGATGGGTGTACTCGTAAAACACCTTGTGCTTTCTGCAATGCTCAGCCATTCTTTCATGGGTGTCATTTCTCCTGAAGGTCATCTCCCCAAAATGGAACTTTTCTAGTTCCTCTATAAATTCAGGAGCTTGTTTTACATTGGCGAAACTATGGCTGCCTAACTTAAATGGTAAGGGAGGATAGACAGCCTTCTTCTTTGAAAATAAGAAATGACCAACTCCGTCAATAAATACCTGTCTAAAAGCCTCCTTATGGATGATATAATATGTTGCGTACTTGGGAAACAGATAAGGTGTCTTTGACCCACCAAACATTCTCAGATACATTTCGTTCTCTGTCAAGAAAAAATCACCGTATTCATCTATTACCTGCATGGCTTCTTCAGACATGCAGTCACATTCCTTTCGGAAGACAAGAGTGTGCAGAGGCATGATAAAATGCTCACAGATTTCTCGGTAGTAACTATGGTATTGATGAGCCCCCAATAGCTTAAAGGCTGCATATACGGGCATTCTGTTCTTGTCCCAAACACATTTGAGGCCGGGGAAGGGCTGGTGGCACATTATGCAGTCAATCAGGATCGAGCTCATATAAAACTCGGATTTTTTCTGTTGTACTCCTCCTTTTGCTGCAGCTATACAAGAAGATAGACTACTAGATACCAAGCCGGACCAGTTAAAAATGGTCCCTTCAATGGCCACATAGAACATCAGGGGTATCCATTCGAATTTGAATAATTTACCATTGGCCCTCCTGAAGATCCGATTCAACATTAGAGCTATGAATCTGTACGGGGGTCTAAGGGTGGCTGTGTCATAATCTTCAGTAGCTCTATGTCTATAGAGCTTTCCTGGTAACAACATTTTCCTCATGGTCTCTATCAGATCCATCCTGAGATTGTCCAACCACTCATTAGACAAGAAAACTTTAGGCTCAGGTAGGTGGTAGGCTAAGGCTACATATCCAGGGCTAAAGGAAGCATAGCCCTGACCTTCACAATTGCAAATAAGCATTGAACCATGGTTTGTGTGTGGAAGGATCCACCTCATCAACTCAGCACATGGAAACATTTCTGGCCTGGTGGCAACCTTCATGATTGCAGATTTTTCTATGTTTGTGTAGATGTGTTCCTCCTCCAGGCCCATATCTGGGACTTCCCTATGGGAAATCATCATGTGTATGTCTCCCCACTTATACTCAGGGTCCACCCCTGTGACACACTGTGTATCCTCATATATGTACTCGTTTGGTAGGTCGGCCTCTATTGCTGTTTGTTCTTCTACCACAGGGGCCTTCTTTTTCTGTCTCTTGGACATTTTGAAATCTTCCTGCAATGTAAAACATCATGATATTAAGCAATTCAAATTTGAAAATATTAAGAAGCAGTTTACTCTTTCTCCATTTGTCTATGTGGCTATAATGATATCAGACATAGGTTCTTTACATTGAAGGATTTGAACTAGTCATGCAATCTTTTGAGTTGTGCTATTGTCTTATATCAGTGTGTAAGTAAGAAAGCAACACATATGTATGCACAACTTGACCATCTGAACTATCAGCACAAACTCAAATCATTTCTACAATATAAGGAGCCATAAATGCTAAAGGATTTACTTCATCAAATGGTCTACCATCAAGACTAATCAATATGCCAATTTATAACAATGACGGTAAGTAATGCGAATGCAAAATCAACACGACTATCCTGTAAACTTAAACAAGCTTTAGCAAGGACAAGAATAGCAAAGCCTATGCCGCTCGCGGACATGACAATTACATTGGTGCGGTCATGAAATACGGGCACCCATGACAACCCTTCGCGCAGGGGAAACCCATCAGCGCCATTACTCATTATACCCCCAAAGCTTTGAATAATAACTGCGGCACGACCCTAGGGCTTCACGGTGGCCGACAATGGTAAATGCGCAGCGCGGAGGCTAAGATTAGGGCTCGAAGAACAGGGAATCGAACAGTCGGGCATCTATCATGAATAAAACGGTGGAAACCCCATCCAAATGTTTCAAGGTCCTCATCCTACAAGAAAATAACTAGGTGCAAGCGGCATAACGGCCGCCTGCACCGTGTCTTCCTCTATTGCTAGGGATGAACTAAACGGAGGAGGTAGATGAAAACGCGGGCTTTTTAAAAGGGGAAAAACCCATCCCTCTAACCGCACAAGTTATCCAAAAATAATAAAGATAAACCGTGGACGCAAACTACTGGGGCAAAGAAAAACCAACCCTAGCCGTGAGTATAGAAAATCCGTAGGTGAACGGAATGGGATTACGAGCCGTAAATTTTACATTCTACACAGCATAAGTCACCCAGCTGAACCCTTGAAAAGAGGGGTTAAGATCCTACCTGGCAGGAGTGCACAAACGAAATGGCGACAACGATGGAGCCTTTGATCAACAGCTGGACGCGGGTACCGGTACAATGCTTCCACACGACTCGCGAGCTCGACAGCATTGACAGCTTGGGCGTGACAAAAAACAATAAAAAACCCAAAAACACGCCCCGTATATATAAAAAGTTTGCACGTGCGACCAGTCAACTTCATCGGAGCGATCACGTAAGTCAGTCGGGCGACTAAAGCTTCCCCTCTCCGCAACGGCAGACCATACTCACTTCTCCATCACTCGCAACGCACAACATAAGTCACGCAATCAAGAAATGTGATCGGGCGGCGGCAGATACATTGGTCGGATGACCAAGATTTTGGTGACCCCCACAACGACGGATGCAACGGGGAAGTCAACACTCTCCAAGGCTCCGATACACATAGTCGGCAGTAAACAACATCTCCGGACTTCCCATTGATCCGCAATGGCGGCGAGGGTGGAGTTCATCTCCTTCCGGTGTGAAATGAAGACGACGCCCGCAACAGCCACAAAGTTTTACCACCCGCCACGGCAAGACAAAAAGATTAACTCCCGCAACAATCGGCGCACAAACATGACAACCAAGATTCGAAGAAGGGCCGCAACGGCGGGGTGGAACAAACAACCAAGTTCTTGAAGTCATCCGCAACGGCGGGGCAAGAAACAAAAATCAAGTTTCGAAAGCCACCCGCAACGGCGGGGCGGGAAAGAAAAAAGAAAAAAACGAGATGAAGAACACCCGCAACGGCGGGACAGTCAAAGAAAAACCTCCCAATCCAAGAAAACTTTGCAATGAAATCTTTAACAAGTTTTGTAAAACAGCAATGTGCCCTATTTAAGATGAAATTTAAGGCCTGAAATGAGGAAAACCAAGTGATTCGTAGCAATCAAAATGTCTGGAAGACGCTTTTAAAAAACCAAAAGCCAAGATCAAAAGGCTGCAAACAAGAGGAAATCTGACTAATTCAAAGTAAAGGAGGGTCCCAAAATTTTAGAATTTTAGGAAATTGTTGCAGCTGCAACACCTACCTCAAAGATGATTGTTATTTATCTATGTTATTCATTATTAAGGCATGAATTTCTCTCTTTTTATCTACTTATTCTCTTTTTATGATATTTCTAGGACTTCGTTGCATAACATTTGGTATCAGAGCTCTTTCCTCGAGACTGGTTTTTGCAACACGATTCATATTGGAACTTTTGCTACAAATTTATTTCCACAATTATTCAGATATAGAGGTGAAAAAAACATCTGAAACACGCCTAAATATCTCCATTCGAAATTTCAGATCCCGATCCATTACATTTTTAGAGATAATTGTGGAGGAATATAGGTTTTTTACTAGTCCAAAGCCTAATCTAAAATAGGTGTTCTAAAGAAAAGGGTCATATCTGAGGAATACAATATCTTAATTGAGTGATACTAGTTTCATCTGAAAGAATATGGAACAAGGTATGTATGATCGAAGTGTCAACTATAGAAATAAAATATTGGACACGTGGCATACCACACAATTTTTCTCTTCTAGATAGACCAAAAATAATAAGCTTTGGGATATTTGCAATAAAAATGTTTTGGAACATCCAAATTAGGTTATACCTTTGGCATTAGGAAGAGGACACATAAGGGAACTACATGTCAACTTTTTAGACCCATAGGAGTTGATATTCAAATTTTAACTTAGTTACAAGTCGTCCACAACAAATCTTCTAATCATGGTTTGAAAAAGGTATGCCATTTTTCATTTTAATAGATTTGAGTAGAATTATCCATTTGTGTTAAAAAATAGGGTGTTGTATTTCCATTTGCAATTTCTAGTACCTCACAATCTAAGTTTTTGAAAAAATATGTAAGAGAACAAAAAAAAAGAATGAAATACAAAATAGTAATGGTGCCAATAGTTGTCTTTCTATTACCGTAATCTTATATATGTGTATGATACATATTTATAATACAATGGGGAAAAATGGTGAGCCCTTGGAGGCAATATGGATGCATACAAGTCTTAGGATAGGATTTTCCCCTAAACCCCATAGGTTGACCAATCGACTCCCAAACCTAACCAAAAAAACAAGAACGGAAGTGTGAAAATGTATGGAGGCATGTTGAGTCATAAATATAGGAATTCTAGGCATGGGTGAACACATGTGTGAGTTGGAGAGTCTCTAGGAGCCAATAAATTCCCAAGAAGACCAAAAAAAAACCACATTCACACACTAGCAACCCTATTCAAACATAAAGTGGTATGTAATAAATCAGCGCACATGGAATGTCAGGATGATCAAACTGGAGTACCTCAACTATGAGTTAGTGAGCTAGAAATCACATAGTATGTTAGGTTTATTAATCCTTCCTTGTCTAATTTGGTCATATGTCTATATCAAGAGTCATGTCTAAATTGGGAGTCCATCTAGTCTATTTTTAGTCACTAGCACCATTGGGTCCACTTGGCCTAATTGGGGCACATGTTTTAGTTAGTAAAGTGTGGGGAACACTAATTGAGGCCTACTGCCACTGATTTCACTTACATGCCTCAGTTTAGGAGCCTCCTAGACCAATCCCTACAATTTAGGAGCCACTGGGAGTGCCAAAATCAACCAAGGTCAATTCAGTTGAGTTGGTGACTAGTCAAGCTAAGTTAGGAGTCAATTACGTTCAGTTCTAGTCCTCTACATTTAGTTAGCGCCAGGGTTACATGGATGCACTCAAGAGGGGTGCATTTCTCACCTACCATAGTCAGTTAGTCTTAGTCAACAATGAATGTAACACTTGAGTTGTATTTTAGAACTCTGATGAACTCTGGTTATGGTTTAGACAAGGTCAGTTAACTATTGTGTCCTCCGATAGTGATTTAGACAAGGCCTTAGTTACCTATAGTCAAGTAGAGTCTAATCAATTTGAATTTACTCATGTGGATTCGAATTGCTTATGTCTATTAAAGCCATTCTACTTCATTGTGATTATCATCTAATTACCTTCTTTTATTAATGAAAGCTTTCACAGCTGCAAGCCTTTTTTTGCACTATTTTGTTCTTCAATTGCTGAATAAATTGTGTGATATATCTTGTGATTTGTGTGTTTGTCCATAGATCTATGTGGTCAATTTAATATGGTCTTAGAGCCTCAGCAGACAAGACACGTCTCCTCCTCAGATCTAGTTGGATCATTTTTTTGAGAAAAATTGCTCCTTCTAGTACTGCATTAGAAGCGGAGAATTTACCACTTAATATCCCAAGTTAGGAAATTGTTGATCAAGCTTTGTTGATCAACTATGCTGGGTGTGAAGGAAATTACAAAAGTGCATACTGTCGACCTTACTTTGTATGTTTGATTGTGTGGTAGGTTATTATCTCTTCTTACATCATTCGCTACAAGCAGCCTTTTATTCTCACTACATTCGCTACAGCATCTCAATCCTTCTTACTGCATTCAAAATGGTTCATCCAGTAGATCCTCTCACTCCCTTCAACTATTGCCAGTACAAGAAAGACATGGTGGTAATGCTTCACACCAAGCAAATCTTCAGACTCATAGAAGAAACAGAGGTAGTGCTAGCTTTAGATCATCACAAAGAAAAGTACTTGAATAGGATTGATGAAGCCCATGGACACTTGTTCTCCTCAGTTTCTTGAGATCTTTGATTCCACATCCAAGGATTGAAGACTCCCAAGGATATTTGGGACAATATTTCCTCCTTATTTGATAAGCAGGATGAGATGAGGATCCATCAGCTAGAAAATGATTTGATCACTATTAATCCATCCAACTTTGAATCAGTGAATGAATTCTTCACAAAGTTCAAGAACCTAATATATTAGTTGAAGCAATGGAAAGTAGAGAAGGATGAAGATCATCTCATCCTTTCCATTCTCACAAAGCTCAATGTAGACTACTCAGTATTTGTATCCACCTTCCAAATAGCAAGGATCACTACTCCAAATTGGAATATCCCCACTCTTAATGCCTTCATCCAATCTCTCATTTCTAAGAATGATAAATTGATCCAAATGGGGATCATTCGATCTTCCAAAGATCAAGCTCTGGTTGCAAGAGGAGATAAGGTAGCGAATGACAAAGGGAAGCAAAGAGATGAGTCTTCTGTGAAGAAAGAGCAGTCAAAAGAGCCTTCAGGTTTGAAGAGAAGAAAGAATAATAGAAAAGGAAAGTTCCTCTACTTTTACTATGGAAGGGACTTTCATTAGAAAATATCCTGTATGAGAAGACAACTTGATGAAATGGCTCTTGTTTTGAAGAAACATAACGTTTATGTACCTGCTAACACAAGGAAGGATGAATCTAAAGAATAAGATGAAGAATACCAAAGAAAAGGCCATGCACTGAAGGCTTGCTACACATAAGCACATGTCTTCCTCATTGATTCTAGAGCTTCCAACCATATGGATGCATCAAGAGAATCATTCTCTTCTTTTCAGTCCTTTGATAGTCCTAGTATTCAGATGGAAAATAACTGTAAAGTCAAAACAAAAGGGAAGGGCTCTGTCAAGATTGAACATGGAAGGTTCAAAGATGTGCTATTTGTTCCCTCCCTAGCTTCAAACTTGTTATCTATCTATCAGATGACCCATACTGAATCTCCAAAGCGAGTGATCTTTGGTCTTGACTCAATGGAGATCACAGATATCTCTACTGGAGCATCATAGAGAAGGGTGTTGCAAATCATGATTCAAAAGAATATGAGTTCTCACATTTCATGCCTCCTTCAAATCCAATGCACTCTCAGCAGTTACTTGCAAGGGATTGTAAAATCATTGCATCTACTTCTTTTGCAGCTTCTACTAGTATTGCAGATCCATCTTTATCAGTTTATAAGATTGAGATTCAGGGTGACTCAAATCTAGATTTAGTCCCTACTTCCAAACTGGAAGCTAGGAACATGACTACAAACTCACCTGACACTCAGAAAGGAAATACCCTTGCACTATGCCATGCAATCTTACCTCCTTCAGAGAGATGCAATAGAATCCCTGTAAGATGCTATATGGCAAGGGCTCAGTATCACTACATTCAGAAGAATGGATATGATCATACACCTCTTCATCTACCAAGATACAAAGGTTACATTCCTCCTTCCTTCCATCATCATTTTTGTAGAAGAAGGAGAAGTCTACATGCCAGGCCCCAGAAACCTGTGCACAACACACCATGCATGCTGCTTCACTACCTCACAGAGATGAATATTGTAGCAACATATTTTCAAGTTTTTCAAACTTGAGACTTGATTCTACCTGCTTAGATAGAAGGGGGGCTTTTTTCCCTTGTGTTTTTTCCCAAGATACTTGTGTTAAGCAGTTACTTTATTTTACTTGATGTAATGGGTGACCTATGGTCTTAGTTTCCAAGGCCCACAGATTGTCCAAGTTATCATTTAGGGGGGGTATTAGGATTATTAATCCTTCCTTGTCCAATTTGGTCATATGTATAAATCATAAATCATCTCTAAATCTGGAGTCCATCCAATCTATTTTTAGTCACTAGCACCATTGGGTCCACTTGGCCTAATTGGGGCACATGTTTTAGTTACTAAATTGTGGGGAACACTAATTGAGGCCTATTTCCACTGATTGCACTTACATGCATCAGTTTAGGATCCTCCTAGACTAATCCCTACAATTTAGGAGCCACTGGGAGTGCTGAAACCAACCAAGGTCAATTCAGTTTTGTTGGTGACTAGTCAAGCTAAGTTAGGAGTTAGTTACATTCAGTTCTAGTCCTCTACATTCAATTAGCGCTATGTTTACATGGGTGAACTCAGGAGGGGTGCATTTCTCACCTACCAGTGTCAGTTATCCTTAGTCAACACTGAATGTAACACTTGATTTGTGTTTTAGAACTCTGATGAACTCCGGTTATGGTTTAGACAAGGTCAGTTTACTATTGAGTCCTCCGATAGTGCTTTAGACAAGGACTTAGTTACCTATAGTCAAGTAGATTCCAATCAATTCTAATTTCCTCATGTGGATTCAAATTGCATGTTCCTATTAAATTCATTGTACTTAATTGTAATTATCATCTAATTACCTTTTTTATTAATGAAAGCACTCACAGTTGCAAGCCTTTTTTTGCACTGTTTCATTCTTCAATTGCTGACGAAATTGTGTGATCTATCATGTGAGTTGTGTGTTTTTCCACAAATCAATGTGCTCAATTTAATATATTAGACCAATTTTGATCAGTATAACCTCAATAGGATCATATAATATAAGTACAAGACAAAGGAAAATGCCTCCTAGGTGTAAGACCATGGTACTAAGGTAGATTAATTTCTTTAACATCCCCCGTTAAGCCTAACTTAGTACAACTTATACCAAATTTTTATTGAGGCCTTGGAAACTAAGGCTGAAGTCACCTCTTACAACAAAAATTTTATTTGTCCATGTAAAACGAAGAAAGAGGAAAAACCTCATGGGGAAAATCCCCCTTAAGAATTGACATGATAGAGATGATAAAAAAAGGGTATTCAAAAGGTCATATTCTTCATGCGAATGAGCTGAAAGAACAACTTATTGGTGATGGAATTGATGAATATGTTGTGGATGTTAAGATCATGCATCCATGCATCAATGTGCTATAGACAAAAATCATGTGGAGAGGCCCTTTGATGGTCATCAATTGATGATGGAAGGGAATCATAACAATGTATCTTTATGCAAGAATACTCCGATCTAGAAGCATAATCAATCATGGAAAATATATTTGTGCAAACTCTTTCTCAAATAACATCAAAAGATTCAACAAAATCTTCCGCATGTGTAGCTTCCATATCATAAAAAAAAACCATGAATATTCTTCCCGATTTGATGAAGCACCTTTATAAATATGTAAAAAGGCTGATGAGTCTCTAAAATATCAGAATATATGTCATATACAACAAAAAATATCATACATTTAGTGTCTCCATGAGAGAATGGGTCGTCCATAGTGGGAGAAGAGTGCGCAACTAGATCACATTGACAGTTGAGAAAACATGAAGTGTCTAGAGACTTGATATTTTAACCATGGGTGATAAATTCAAGTCCAGAAATATGAAACAAAATTCCCATGAAGGCCAAAATAAATTTATTTCCATCCAATGAAAGACATACAAGATATAAAATCAACATACACAAGTGACATAATATTGGAAACTAGGTAATTTTGAGATTCCTGGATTGTCTCATAGTGAGATGGACTCAATGAGATTAGCTCATTTTCAAGATGATGGCCTCTCATTTCATCAGTCTTCCCGAATAGTGACTCAAGATTGAGACAAAGTTAATTGGGTGTGCCAATACTTTCTACATGAAATATAATGTCTCTCTAACTATTAAGACAAAACGTACCAAATGATTTATCAAGTCTGTTGAAGTAATTAGATTTCTCCACATCAGAGTTGGGCTCAGTCTTAGTCCCCATGCTGACTCTATAGATTCCTTTCTACCTCATCTGGATCAACATTTTGTCCTTGCATTAAAAATAGTTGCACGGGGTCATCAATACACGATTTTGGTTCATTCTTCTTATGCAATATGTGAAAAAAACATTGTAGAACCTGCAATTCAAACACTCAGATTTTCTAGAAATATTCCCCAGGAAATAACTCAAAACTCTCTATATTTTATTTTCAGCTCCAGCAAGCTTTGATGCCATGTTATAATTGCTTCACAGTGAGATCTAGGAGCTAGAGCAATATTCACAATCTAAGTTATTTACAAAATATGCAAGAGAACAACAAAAGAGAATGGAATAACACATATGAATGGTGCGAATAATTGATCCTTATATTAGTGTACATCTTGTAGATGTGTATCGCACATATTTATAATACAATGGGGAAAATTCGTGAGCCCTTGGAGGCCATCTAGATGCATACAAGTGTCAGGTTAGGATTTGACCTTTAAACCGCCCTAGGTTGACCAATAAGATCTCAAACCTAACTAAACAGTCACGAATGAAAGTTTGAATATGTATGTAGGCATGAAAAATCATAAATGCAGGCATGATAGGAATGCTTGAACACATGTGTGAGTAGGAGAGTCTCTAGGAGCCAATAAATTCCCAAGAAGACCACAAAACAACGACATTCACACACTAGCTCCCCTAGTTAAACACAAAGTGGTATGTAATCAATGACGGTGCCTGGAATATCAGGATGATCAAACTAGAGTGCCTCAATTGTAAATTTAATGATCTAGAAATCACCTATTAGACCAATATTGATCAATATAACATAGGTAGGATCATATAACATAAGTACATGACAAATGAAAATACCTACTAGGTGTAAGACCATGGTACTATGGTAGATTAATTGCTCTAAGAAAGAATTATATTTTCAATACTTTCGTTAGAAAATTTGTGCAAGTATTCATTGATGATATACTAATCTATAGCAAGTCTTGGGAAGAACATGTTCAACATGTTAAAAGGGTACTACTACTACTAAAGGAGAAATAACTATATGTAAATCCCTCAAAATGTTTCTTTCGGATAAAGGAGGTACAATATTTGGGTCATATTATATCTCATGAAGGTGTCAAGGTAGACCCTAACAAAATTAAAGCCATGACGGACTAGTTGATTTCCAAAACCATGAAGAATTTTCAAGGATTTGAAGGTCTGACAAGGTGCTACCACAAGTTTTTTCAAAACTATGGAAGAAGAACAACTCCTGTAACAACATTACTAAATAAATATGCATTTTCTTGGACTCTAGAGGAAACTCAAGCTTTTCAGCAACTCAAAGAGGAAATGTGTAAAGGTCTTGTTTTGGAGATACAGGACTTCACAAAAATCTTTATTGTGGAATGTGATGCTTCAAGAAATAGAATTGGAGTTGTACTAATGTAAGAAGGACACCCCCTTTCCTTCACAATTCATCCAATCAAGGGAGAGAAATTAATAAGGCCATTTTATGAGAAGAAAATGTTGGCAATACTACATGCCTTGAAGCAATGGAAGCCCTACCTTATAGGGAGACATTTCAAGGTTTAAATTTATCATGGTAGCCTTAAATACTTCTTGGAACAAAGGCTATATTCAGAATATAAAAAAAAATGAGTGACAAAGATGTTGGGATATGTCTTTGAAATCATCTACAAAAATGGGAAGACAAATGTTGTTCTAGATGCACTCTCCATGAAAGATGATGATGTTGAAGCATTACTCTATGCTATCTCAGTCATCCAACAATATTGGATATGAAAAGAAAGGGATGCATGGAAAAATGACAAATATTTATATAGACATTCATTCAAAATTTGCAGCACGATCCCAGTTCCTCTAATACATTTAGGTGGAAAGTGTTAGGATTACTATTAATCCTCCCTTTGTCTCATTTTTCCATATACATTCTAATTGACTTAATTTGATAACTTAGGGGAACTTTATTACTGTATTAGAGTGTGGGGAACATATAGAGTGGTTATCTGCCACTTACTGAATTTGCATGCATGAGTTGATGTGGCTATGAGACCAATCCATACATTATAGGAGCCCATTCTGAGTGCCACCATCAACCTCCATCAGTTGGTTGTGGTAGGTAGGAAGTTATGCTAAGTCAACCTCTAGTTACATTCAATTAGATCACTCTCTATTAGTCGAGCGCCACTTTTTCATGGTTGCATGGGGGAGTGGGGCCTTTTTCCACCTACCTCATCAATTTAACTACTTTAACTAGTTTTTACTGACTATTGACTGATTTAGACATCAGGAGTTAGGCTAGTTGCTCCCATGAAGTGATTTATACTCTTTTAGCTAACCATTCAACCAGGTTTAGTTGATAGATTCGAATCCTATCCACATGATTGGAATTATATTTATTGTAACACCATTGCACTATTGAATATAGAAAATAGAAGGTTTCTAATATTATTCTCCTCTGTATTTTCTTGTGCGATTTATGTGAAGACTATTTTTGCCCCAAGATATTCCTACCAGAATCTAATAGAAAGATGACTTTCTATGGTACAAGGAGTTCCGATATCTTGGTAAGAGTTTGCAACTCAAGAAAAAATTACTTTTTGAATTCCAATCCTCACCGATAGGAGGGAACTTAGGTTTCTTAAAAATATACCGCATGGTAGAGAAAGAATTTTTTGGGATGGTATTAAAATTGATATTCAAAAATTTGTGATAGAACGTTGGTTTTCCAACAAAACAAAGTGGAAATAATTAAGACCCCATGAAGGAGATATTCTCATTTTAGTCGTTGTGTACTTAATACATTATGTAAGAAGGTTTCTTCCTCAAAATGTATTGCAATTTATCTCTGTTATTCATTATTAATCCATGGATTACTCATACTTCTTATCAATTTATGCTCTTTTTATGATATTTATGGGACTTGGTTGCGTAAAATGAAGTCTTCTGGTTTGTATCAAGACTATAGAATTGCGGTTTGTATCAATTAATTTATATTTTCATAGGAGGTACCCTATGAGATGGTCATCTTTAAGTGGATATGGGATTGTAAGTAATAGCAATCAATAATCCTATTGAAATCATCCATATAATGGACACTCATTTAGGTGGACCTCATTTTCTGAGGTGGCATACTTTACTGGTTAAACTGGTTATACTATGTGATGTAATAATAATCATGGTCGTTTAATATGGATAAAGTTGTTATGTTTCCTTTAGAGACTGATCACATGTAATGTGAATTACTTTACCATATGACTATATAGTCCATGGTAATATATATGATCATCAATATGTATGACCTGTATTCTTCTAAGTATGATATGGTAATATGGAAAAAAAATAAACACATGTGGTCCATGCATTAAATGATAAATAATAAAGAGGAAAATCATAGAGAAAGAGAGAGGATTCAAATTTCCCATGCATGCTTTCAATGAAGTCAAGTTGCGATGTATTTATTAAAGAATCAGTTTTAAATAAAGAATGTATCAGTTAAATAAGAAATCTCTCCTTGATTCATGCAAACTGAAGCACTGATGGCACTAAGAGTGAAGCACTATTGGCACTAATAGTGAAGCACTAATGGCACTAAGTGTGAAGCACTATGACTCTTAACAAATCCCCTAAATATGTGGTCACGCAGTCAGTTAATGATTAGTTTTAGTTCAGTAAGTTCACATTCAGTTCAATATGTTCACATTCATTTCAATTAGATCATATTCAATTCATATCAGTGAACTTCCAGATAAATCTAATTATGGAAGGAGGGCGCATATATTGTGCATATTGAATATTTCAAAGACAAAGACATGACATAGGTGTAAAAATGGTGCTAATGTTTTGCATGGGGACGATATCATGCACTGGTGTTACTTTTTCTCTAGTAAATTTGAATTTGTAATGCATGGGTGCATGATTGGAATGCAAACCACAAGCTAGGATTTGCATGGCATGCTATTTTCTTGTTATTAATATGCTAGGCATAAAACAAGTTCATCAGAGTTGATATACTTTTGTATTGAAAAGGAAGATAATTTGATATTATATGCATGGGATCCTTATTCTCCATGTTCATATGAGATACTTCTTGCATTAGAGCATTTTTCTAGTTGCAGTGAATAAAGAAAGGCTCCATTGTTCTCCGAAAGCATGTAGAGATCAAGAGGGATCCCACACAAAGCCATAAAACATAAGTAATTGTATTTTGATTATTACAAGTTGTTATAAATAAGATATATATGTGTTAGAATATGATTCATTACAGCCATATAGAGATATGTACCTATGGGATTCAAAAAGTGTGTAATAACATGTTGAGAACATACATTGTCGTCTATATTTTATTAGCAAGTTCTAGATCTCATGAAGTCCATACTATGTAATATGATATAGAACTGATATAGAGTTATATAGGACTGATATAGACATATATAGGACTGGTATAAGGATTCATATCTCCTTCATAAGACATGATATATAAGGTTCCATGATTTTCCACGATTTGTAAAGATAAGGGACGCATGTTTGTTCATAATATATCAAATAGAGGGTTGCATGCCTTCTTCAGGAGATATGAATATGGGGTTGTATATTTATTTCGATTTTTTTTTTGGATTTATATAGAAATTATATAGGGCTACAAAAATTCACATAATATATGAATGGGGTTATTCTGAAACATTGATTTAATATGTGTACATAACTATGTGATCCATAGCTAGTATGTTAAAAACATTCATGTGATTACATTTCTTAATTATGAAAAGTTATTAATCAATATAATAATTTGTCTTGTAGGGAAAATTCATATACCCTGACCACAAGTAGAGAATGAAATGAATGTGGATTCATTACAATGGCTGATATGGAAAATGAGCATATCATGTAGTTCCTATGGTTCTTAGGGTGAAGACAAAATAAAATCCCTAATGTTATTATGAGAGATGAGAAGACTACTAATGATAATGAAATTATCTTATCTACATTTGCATGTAAATAAGATATTTAGACATAGATTAGCATGAATATCCATGTTGTAGGACCCAGATTATTACTCTCACATCTTGATGATGAGAGGGAGAGGCTAGATTAACTAGATCCTAAGGACCTAGTGAAACCAGTTGATGTATCTCCTATTAAGAGGATACCTACATGATGCTCATATTTATAAAAATAAAAACAAAATTCAATATTCTTTTTATGTGTATTTATATTAGTGGTATGGAAGTCACCAGAAAATATTTTCCCTAGTTAAGGAAAGTATGCATTAGAAAAGCCTAAAAATATTTTAGGATGATGGACTGTAAATGAACAGACATATGAAGATCAATCTGAATTCTTACATTAGACTTGGAAGATATCAAGTTGAATTGGGATGTATTTGGTTAAATGCCAGTATCAGTTAAATGCTTTGTAGTATGTACATATATATGTACAACAAATTGTGCGTTAGGGTACCTACTTTGGACAAGTGTATGTGGACTTATATATGTCTTGAACAATGTAATAAGATATATGTATTCTTGCAAATGAAATGATCGAGGAATATCAAATATTTTTCTCTAGATATAACATGTTGTAAAGAAATAAATATTTATAAGGTTCCTAGTCAGTTATATCTGATACATTGTACATATCCACAAATGAGCAACATTGCCAACATTTTCATGAAACTTATCTACGGAACAAGCTTGGTATAGTACATAAGACTCCTCTAGTTTAAGAAGGATCACTTATGTGTATTGAAGGGAAGTAGTAGATATAGTCCCCATTAGCTAGTCATGGTACATGGCTTAGATAACCCAAGGGCTATGGTATACCTTGTGTGGAAAAACCACATGAGCATAGAATTATTCAAAGTCTCAGAGACTATTGGTTTCTTGAGAAGCGTTCTAGTCAATACTACTAGAAAATATTTAAACCTATTGGAGAGGTAGTATGGGTGATTCCATAAAAGAGATGAATATGAAATCACTTTGAAAGTGATTAGGGCTTGAATAACATCATAGAGAATGGAAAAATAAGAGATAGCATCTCCATATAGCCGAAGATTAGTGAAGTCAACAAATGTTGAATATTGAAAGAAAACATGATATTTTCTTTCTCCATGATATTACACATTTGATGTGTATGATGGACTTTGAATGCATTATTTATAGTTTAGAGAAATGATGTTTTGGATTGGATCCAGATGATGGTACTTAGAAAACCTCTTAAATTTTATGCTTACTACTAAGCATATGTTAGAGTACGTTTGAGGTAGATTACAATATGCTACGTATTGTATTTCATACTTGGCAGACCTATCATATGATTGTGCTATCCATGTATTGTTTAATCCTAAGATAATCTATGTATATTGTTTTTAGTACTATATAATCTATGTGTATTGCAGCTAGTAATACAGAAGCAAGGTGTATTTCATCTAGTTGTAAGTAACAGTTATTAAGGGTAGTAATACCTTCTAAGAGTAGAGTAGCTTGGGAAGATACCAACTAGGTTTAAATACTTGACCCTATAATTATTAGGTTTTAGTATTCAATATTTCCAAAAAACCATATGTATACTGATAAAACACATTGAGATGAAGATTTACTTCCTCAAATTCATGGTCATGTAAAACTGAAATTTCAGTACATATCAATTAATGAGTAGACTGTGAATGTGTAGAAATTTTTTTTCCAATGACAAATTTGAGACACTTCCAAGATAATATTGGTATGGCATAAAATGCTTGGTAAAGAAAATAATGCCTCTCTCAATGAGAGGGAGTGTTGATTATAAAACATCAAGAGTCATTCTCCTTGTTGTTTGTATCAAGTCAGGACTTGTATTTTGTATCAAGTCCTATATATATCCTCATATTTTGAGGTGAGATGATAGTACTGTAGTCATGTGGTTTTTATAAATATTGTAGACTTGTGGTTTGTATCAATTCAAGACCTTTGGTTTGTATAAAGTCATTTTGATTCTCATATATGGTACCCTATGAGATCATTCTCCTTAACTAGAGATTGGATTATCATTAATATCAAGAAATGATCCTAATGAAGTCATCCATAGAATGGATATTCATTTAGGTGGGCCTCATTTCTTGAGATGACATACTTTACTGGGTAAAGTGGTTATACTATGTGATGCATTACTAACCATGCTCATTCGGGATGGATAAAGTTATTAGGTCTCATATAGAGACTCATCACATCTAGAATGAATTACTTTACCATATGACTATATGGTCGAGAGTAATATTTATGATCATTAGTATGTGTGAAAGCTATTCTGAGTATGTGTTGGAGGAGCCTAGTCGGCCAAGTTGATGAGATCCTCTACTCGACTAATTGGAGATTATGATGACCTCATAGGTCGTTTCAGTTAGTTGAATGGATAGTTAGATATGTAACTATTTGTAAATCATATATATATGATATAGAGATCGATAACGACTCTGTTCAATTTATTGTATGTACCCATTGTTGGCTTATTGGTCAATACTGAGAGGGGGGGGGGTGAATCAATATTGCTATCTTTTTACTATTTTAACCACTTTTAAATCTATCATTAGAAACACATAACAACAAGAATACACATAAAAAAAATTTAACGTGGAAGCCCAATAGGTTAAACCACCAATACATCCTATTACTACAAAATTGTTATTTACAAATAGTTTTGTGTGCTACTACAGACAAGGATTATATTACACCCTGTTTACCAATACCAATTGGAAGGAGGATATGAACCCCTATTTTATCAGCTATGAATGAAAGGATGCTATTATGATGTGCCTCACTATGTGTCAAAACATGATTACAAGATGGGTATATATAATAGTTCTATTGATTCGGTCATTAAATTTCTAATTGACCCTTCAAATAACAAAACAAAATTCATAATTTATGATTTAGAGACTGACAAAAAATAAAATACTGCGCTGCCTCTTCAATACAATTAGATGTGATTTGACTCTTCACTATTTCAGTGTTCCAATCTGGGCTACATTGTATCTTTTGAATTTCAGCAGTTGAAGTTTCCTCTTCAAAGTTTGTTGCAGTCGATGGTCAAGTAATTACAGAATTCCCAACATTCACCCCCTTAATTACTACATTTAAAAAACAAAATTTTGTAACACTAGATTTATGTTACAGCTTACAAACCCCAAAGTTGTTTCTATGAAGTTCAAACAAATATTTTCCCAATGGTTTTGTAAATAGATCTACAAACTGATTTCCTAAAGTGAAAAATTACACATTGATTTCATTGTTGTTTATTAGTTCATTTTGTTCATGCTGTAACTCAGAAAGAGTTCTTCTCATCCATACAGTTTGACATGCAGTTGGTGTTGATGCAACATACTCTACCTCAGTAGAGGATAGTGTCACTAAGGGTTGCTTCTTTGATTCCCATGCTATTGATCCCGATCCAAAATTGAACACATATCCATATGTGTTCTTTCTATCATCAATAGAACCTGCAAAATCACTATCAATGTATCCAATCAACTTAAAATTTTAACTAAATGTATACTAGATACAAAAATTTGTTGTTCTGGCAATATATCTTAGGATTCTCTTTCCAACATGCCAGTGGGTATTCTTCGGTGTTTCCATAAACCTTGAAATCAAAATTACTACAAACATTATATCAGGTCTTGTTTTAGTTAAGTACATGAGACTTCCAACCAATCTCTTATACATCGTTGGATCAACCTTTGACCCATGATCCTCCTTACTGAGTTTTGTGCCAGTTTCTATTGGAGTTACAGCTGGCTTAAAATTCAGCATTCTGAATCTTTTCAATACACCATTTGTATATTTATACTAACATATAAAAATACCATCTTTAGATTGAATTACTTCAATACCAAGAAAATATTTCATCAATCCTAAATCAGTCATCTCAAACTTATTTTTCATGGCTTTCATGAACTCATCTACAGAAATATCTCTAGTGAATATCAAATCTTCCACTCATAAACAAACAATCAGTATTTTAACTTCTTGATTTACCTTTGTATACAATGTTGGTTCACTTGGACTTCTGCACAATCCTTCACCATTCAAATATTCATCAATTCTGTTCTACCAAACTCTGGGTGCCTGCTTCAATCCATACAACGCTTTTCTACCATACTTCTTGGTGATGTGATTATAAAGTCTATATGCTTTAGATTCTTTCATCTAACTTTCTCCTTAACTCTTCAGGTACATGTGCATAAACTACACAACCAAAAATTCTTAAATGAGATATGCTGCTACAGTTAACACTCCAATCTTGCCAAGGAAATCGATCCTTCATGCTTTTTGTTGGGATTATATTCAGAATATATATTGAACAAGTAACAACATCTCCCCAATATTCATTTGAAATATGATTCTCCTTCATCATACTTCAAGCCATGTTCATAATGGTTCAATTTTTCCTTTCTGCTACACCATTTTGCTGTGGATTGTAGCGTGCAGTAAACTGCCTTTTAATTCCATAATGCTTACAAAAATCCATAAATTCATTTGACGTATGCTCACCTCCTCCATCTGATCTGAGGACTTTAATAAATTTGTTACTCTCTTTTTCAGCCATAGCTTTAAAAATTTTAAACACATCAAATGCTTGAGATTTATGTTTCAACAAATACACCCAAGTTTTTCAACTCTAATCATCAATAAAAGACATAAAATAAACATTACCAGTCAAAGAAGATGTTTGCATCGGTCCACACAAATCTATGTGTACCAGCTCCAATGGTTCCTTTGCTTTGTTTGAAACTACAGAATAAATTTCTCTCTATGATGCTTTCCCAATATGAAACTTTCACACGAGCTTGTTGGCTACTCAATACTTGACAAACCTTTTACCATCTGCTTCTTCTCTATAAATTCTAAACCACCAAAATGTAAATGGCCATATCTCAAATGCCATAACCATTATTGATCTAAACTCTTAGTTTAATAAGAATTCAAAGTGTTAGTCAAATCATTTCTCATAGTAAGCGAAAACATTCTATTCTTTTTCATCTCTACTCTGGCAATCAACTATTACTTGGATATTTATCATAAATAGTGCATTCCCTTTTCTTAAAGAATACTCTGTACTCTTTTTCCAACAATTGTGCAACACTCAATAAATTACACATCAAAACCAGGAACATAATAAACATCATGAATAGTTCTTCTTTTACCATCTTCTTCATACATAGCAATCACACCTTTACCATTAACTTTTACCTTACAATCATTACCCAACTTTACTTCAGAATTAATGCTGGTGTCTAGACTTGAAAATAATTCCTTATTTCCAATCATGTGATTGCTGCATGTGCTGTCCAAAAACCATATATCTTTTGAGCTTTGCTGGGTGACATTACAAGTCAAAAACATAGGATGCTCTTCATTCTTACTCTCCTCTGTCTTGTGTGTAGACAACTTACTAGAATCTGCTTGTTTCTTCCAAGACTTGTTAGAAAAATGCCAAAATTTCTTACAATAAAATCAGTGAACTTTAGATTTATCATACCTCTGATTTCCTGACTGTCCTGCTCTGCTTCCACTCCCCCTTATGCTAGGATTAATCTTCTATAACTTCTCTTCATTTTCAGCATCATTTGTACCGTCACTATGACCAGCACTTCGTCACCCTCTTCCTCTATTACTAGCTCTTCCTCTACCTATACCTCTAGTAACAATTAATTGAGATTTAAAAGCATTTTCTAAAAGGGTGTCATCATACTTGTTCATCGTTCATTCATGAGCAAGGAATGAACTAGTCAGCTCATCAATGACTAATATTTTTAAATTCTTTAATTGGAACAACCATGCTTCAAAATTCTTTGGCAAACATCTCAGCAATGTTTCAATCACACACTGATCTAGAGGGTCTTCACCATATTGTCATAGATGGTTTATAACACTCATGACTTGTGTCATGAAATTATCAACAGTATCACTGTCTTTCATCTTCAAATTCTCAAAGTATCTAATTAAATTCTTCAACATAACATTCTCCACCTTGGTCACACCTTGATAGTAGGTTTCAAGAGTGTCCCAAGCTTTATTTGAAGACTCGGCACTTGATATCTTTGGAAAAATTGATTCACTCAGGCCTTGTTGAATAAGACCAAGAGCTTTACTATCCTTCTTTCGATTTGTGTTCAACAAAACACGTTCAGCATTTGTCAGAGCCAACTCAACCACTTTATCAGTTGGTTTAGGATATCCAATCATGACAAACCCCCAAATATCTTGATCATGAAAGAAATTTCTCATTGTAATAAACCATGTGTCGTAATTTCTTTCAGACAACACTGGTATTTGTGGTTGCACTACAGTGCTGTTAGTAGCCATCTAAATTAATTTCAAAAAACAAATGAGAAACAAAACTCAACCATGATCTTAAACATGAAAGAGAACTTAACCACGCATTAATTCCACTGTGGGGAAGGCAGGGGCGTGTAGCTATTTGCAACAACAACACTAAAAATTTCACTAACAGCTCAAAATACAATTTCCTTAAAAAATGTACTTTGTTTGCTGCAACTCACTAATATACTTTACAAAATCAATTTTATTTATACAAGACTGTTGCAACATGGTTGCTACTGTTAACAGTACCCAGTAAAAGGTGTTTCACCTAGCTATTACAACCGAAAACACTTAACACGCTTAATTCAGCTAGTTGCAACTGTTGATGTCACTCACAGCTCACTCATAGCTCTGTTGTGGCTCATTATTTAACATTGATTTGATCACTCCTGCATCCAAAAATTTAACACAAATGTTTTACACACTTAATAAACAACATTCACAAAACTAAACACCAGCTACTACAACAAACTGACATAAAAAAATTAAAACTGAGTTCTTCCAGAAATAGAGTAAAAATACAAATACACAGTAAATTTCAGAGTTTAAACTCTGTAACAATTTCTCTATTACAATGTGTCTCACTGTGTGTCAAAACACGATTACAAGATGGGTATATATACTTTTTTTTCCCTGGAAAAAAAGAGTGATTTTATTTCAGCCGAGGAGAATCAAAATTACATTTTGTAGATGCAAGATGGGTATATATACTACTTCTATTAAGTCGGTAATTAAATTTCTAATTGACTTTTCAGATAAGAAAACATAATTCATAATTTATGATTTACAGACTGAAAGAAAATAAAATATTGTGCTGCCTCTTCAAGAAAATTAGATGTGATTTGCTAGCAGATTAAAATGACTTTAAATAATATTATGTCTATCTTTTTGCATAAGATGGTGAGGTGGTGTGGCAGATTGCGGCTCTTCAAAATTCTGGTGGTTAGCAATTTGACTCTTCACTGTTTCAGTGGTTGCAATCTGGGCAGTGTTGTATCTTCAGAATTTCAACAGTTGAAGTTGCCTCTTCAAAGTTTGTTGCAGTTAGTGTTATAGAGAGAAACTTCCTATGGCCTATGGTGTACGACAATAGATAGAGAAACTATAGAAATCAGTCCCTTCCCAATATGCAAGAGAAATAAAACATATAACACTAAAGGATCTCGAATCATACCTTATTCCGGATGGTTGAAGTAGATCCCCGTTGAGCTTTTTCCAATCCCGCTTGCTTTACCAATTCACTCTCAACAATAATAAACAAGGAAAGTATGCTATATAATATAATTTTATATGTACTCTAGCACATATAATCAACAATGTATAAGAAATTAAATACATCCATGGATTCAATATTCATTTAAATGCACATTATTGGATAGGAAAAGATATTTATATCAATAAAATAAGAGATTACACAAGTGACAACCTCTGTTGGCACATATACGAACCAGAGAAACTAAGTCCTCCATTTGGGACTCCACCACCTCAATCCTCCATATCTCGATAGCAAGCTCAAAATAAAAGGAAAGTTTGGGAAGAACACAAAGTGCTCCAAAGGGACAAAGAGATGCAAATTCAAGTATAAGCAAGCTACGGAAACAGTGGACTATATTTTTCTTCATCTTAAATTCCTCCTCTTCAATGTATCCAAGAGGTTCCTTATATAGTACTCTAAAGGGGTAATGGAGGGTCAAATCCAAGTGATCTCAATGCATATGGAAGGCCAAGAGACAAGTGGTTCAGAAACACATCAAGGAAAAATCCAAAAATATTTGGATTTATGAGCACATCCCGATGTACACGGGTTTGAGGTCAATATATGCGTATATACGCAAGAAAGGGATTAAAATTCATGAACAACAAATAATAGGTGTTTCTAGGGATGATCTTGGAAACATCAAATGTACAATATTGGTCCATGGGGTCCAAAGAGTCTGTAGGGGGACAAGGAAGGCCATAAATGTGTGATCAACCATGTGTGGTAAAATCAGCTGTAACAGGTAGCGATGGAGTAATTACAAAATTCCCAACATATATTGGCTATGTACGTTTAGTTATGGAAAAATTCACCAAAAACATTGAATGAATGAATAATTTTATGAATTTTATATTTTCTATGTATGTTTAATTGTTGTTATATACCATCTAAGAGCGCTTTCCTTATGTATTCAATGCTTGTTGTAACGATCTCCATGAATCCCTAGTAAGTCTGAGACCTCT
This sequence comes from Pseudotsuga menziesii, assembly GCA_001517045.1. Classification (NCBI taxonomy): domain Eukaryota; kingdom Viridiplantae; phylum Streptophyta; class Pinopsida; order Pinales; family Pinaceae; genus Pseudotsuga; species Pseudotsuga menziesii. The sequence goes on from LPNX011022674.1 coordinate 65,782, forward strand.
TGGAGGGATCAGGAAGGCTTTGCGGCCCATTACAATGAGCCTAAATAATGGCTTCTATTGAATGATTGTTTTCTTCACAAACGAATCACATTACACAGGAATACCTAGTTATATTTTGGTAGTAGTACAATAATAATCTTCTTAAGGTTCCCATCAAATTTTATACTTTTATTTCATTGAATTAGAGTAGACTCTCTAAAGATAATTAGAATTCTTCTTAGCCATCGACTGAAATCCATACCTGTATTTCATTGCATTAAAGTAGAAGCTCAAAAATATTAAAGTAAGAAAAAACAAATAACATTCATATCATTTTAAGGGAATGAGTAAGCTAAAGAATCTGGGTTGATTGTGTTAGACTCAAACCATATTCTTCCTTAGAGCAAGTGTTATGACTAATTAATGCACCAAAAAGAGGTGAAGCTAATCTATGTAAGCACAAGGAATCAAAATGCTCAAATTTATAATTATAATTGTACGGCTTCCTTGTTGATGTAATTGTAACTTCGAAATGTATTCACTTGTATTTCTTATCTATTGTAACCCGATGTTTATTATGGGAAGTTTCTATAATGAGAAAGTCATGTCAAGTCATTGTGGGTAACCCTCTTATTGGTCAAGGGTTAAAGTCCCCACAGTTGTGGGGCCCTTGGGTTATTAGACTATCCTAGTGAATTCGACCCTAGGTGAGTCGTTAAAAGTCGGGGCAATAGTCCCCACCATTGTGTTACCCTCCTATTGGTTGGAGGATGCAAAGTCCCCACAAGTGGTGGGGCACTAGAGTTATTAGACACTCCTAGAGATGTCGGCTCTAGTAAGTAATTGTTAAGTAAGGCCGACATGTTGGAGTGCACTTCAAGTGAACAGAAGAATATAAATAGAGAGTGAGAGCCTCTCTATTTATCACTTGCAACACACATCACTCACTCACTCAAGTGTGGCACATTAGTGAGAGAAGGAAATACACTGGGACTAGACAAGAAGAAGACTATTGCTATCAGGAGTGCATCTCACTATTTTGGGGCTTTTACTATTTTGGTGCTGATTCTATCTCTAAGGAAGTTGCGGGGTTTTCTCCTTTATGGTTTTCCTGAGGAAAACTCTTTGTGTCTCTTTTCTCTTGTGATGTGCTTATGTTTTATTGCTGTGCTTGTTATTCTCTCAGTGAAAAGATCCTAAGATCATAATGCTAGCTTATATATCATGAAAAAATAACATCGTATCAGAGCTAACCTGAGAAGAAGACATTGTACAGCTATAGAATCTAGGGATTCTTACTTTTTGGGTCTCTCTCCACAATCTATCAGCAAACGTATGCTTGAATGACTCTCCGTTGAAGGGCGCATCTTTCTGTCGAAGCGGAATTCAATTCCGAGCATTTTCAGTTTTCGATGTGGAAATTAGGGCTTTCTACAGAAGAGGAATTTTTGAGTGAGACCAGCATAGGATTTTTCTCCTCATCAAAACCGAATTTTAGAGACCTTGATCAAGAAATTTGGTTGAGTGAAGCTCCGAGAAAGTCAAACCCTAGTTTGATCCCGAGCTTGAAAAACCCTAAATACTAAAACTGATAAGTTTTGGTACAGTCGCTATATTCCAAGTTTGGCGAAGTCTCAGAAGCTAAAAATTTCAGGGGCCAAATAAAAAATCATGATGAACATTTTTTCCAAACATCCGCCTTAGATTCGCTATATTCTGGGAGATATGATCCCTCCAAGTTAGGGTTCTAGCCTCTTCCAGAATTCATCCTTAAACAGGACACCTAGGGATAATTGCAATATCTTGGGCTACAGAGGTCCAAATGGAATTCCTAAATATTTTACAGAAAGGGGAAGGACTTTAATTTCTGTGGTCTGAATATCAAACTCAGAATATGAACCAGTGACATGTGGCATGCCGTACAACTTCGATGTTCTGAACAGTCCTGTAACAGGTCACCTTGGGAAAAGGATCATAAATCCAAAATGGTGAAACCATTTCTAATGAAACCTATGGTTTTGGATCAGGGACATGCTAGGTTATCTCTGTGATAAATTTCAGACATATAGGATTATAAATATCGGAGATATCACAGAAACAGTAACAAAAATTTCTGCAAAAGAAATTGGAAAAATAGGGCTTCCAGTTCCGGGAGCTTCCCTCCACTGTTTTAAGAAAAGGAGTACATTGGATAGCTCCATTTGAATATATATACTTGTCTATCCAATCAGATCTGAAATATTCCAATTTTTGAAAATTAGGTTTTATGTGACAAACCCTAGATCAGCGAGCTCCGAAACCAAGATGGACACCTCAATTCGGTAAGATCTAATCCTTTGCTATTTTCATTTGAGGTTCTCAGCTTGATGATAAGCTTGGAGAAGTTGAAAAATTCCAATCTTGGAAGTATATGATCTCTCTGAAGAAAATGGATTGGACACCTACATGAGTATAGAGGTTCTAGTTCCAGAGGGATATGAGGCTAGAAGCTTTACACAAGAAGAACTTGGTTAAGGCCAAGAAGATCATTGTTGATTCAGTCACGAATCAACTTGTACTACAAGTGTCTTCCATAAAGACACCGATGATGTTTTGATTCCTTGTCCAAGATATTTAAAGGAAAGAACATAGATCAGAATATGACCTTAAGAAACCAGTTGAAGGAAGTGAATATCTAGAACGCAGAGACCTTGTAGTAATAAGAGTCTCTCAAATCAAGAGCAATTTGAAGTGGTAAAAGAAAAGGTGAAGAATGCAGAAGTGGTGATGGCCACCTTGAATGGCCTCCCAGTATCGTGGAATTCATTCATTCAAGGAATGTGTGCCAGAAGAAAGTGATTATTTCAGTAGACTCTGGGAAAAGAACTCACAAGAAGAAGAAGCTCGAGAAGAGAAGGTGGGAGCAACTGAAGATCAAGCTCTTACCATCCAAAGAAGATTACTCAAGCAATGAGGAATATGAATAAATCAACTCTTGAAGAACCTCTTATCCACCTTAGCATTTGGATAAGAAACGATGCGATCATGAATGAAGAAGACGATGAAGCTGAAGACTCAAGAAGGAGTATACCCACGAAACAAATAAAGATAAGTATTCAATTGTCATTTCTTTGTTTTGTTATGCATTTGTTTATATTCAGTTATTGTATTATGCATGATAGGAAGTTTGCATTAATGACAGTATACTATTAATATGCATCTGATGGGTAAGCAGCTCATGGTGCTATACAAATTCTCCATTTCTACTTATCTAGAATGAAACCTCTTTGCTGACATATTGGATTAGTGCACAATCTCAATGTTGTCCTGGTAGAGATGGAAGGCATCTAGAAAGTTTTCAGTGAGATATGGATGAATGTTGTATTGGCTAAAGTAGTTGCATGATCATATATTTATGCATAAGAACTTTCCAGTATAAATATTCCTTATGAAATGTTTCTAACCATACAAATGCATTTGACTTGTAGGAAAGACCGCATACATAATCGCCTACAAGCAAAGAAGAATGAAGACTTGTTCTAAAGAACAAGTGACGACAGTTCAAAGACAAAGATTAATATGACGAGTGCAGTGAAATCATTGATACAGAACCTTCCAGCCACCAAGAAAAAAGGGAAGACCATTTCAAGAAGAATGATGTCAGGGCGCAGTATCAAGACCTGAAGAGAATTTCATAGTTCATCGATGAAATGGAAGACATGTATTTTAAAGTGTCCGAGTTGGAATATATGATTCAAGCAAACGTGAAAATCGATGACTTAGTTAAATTGGAAAATAATATGGATAGTAAAGAGGATGTCAAAGCGATGGATAGTAAAGAGAATATCAAAAGGATGGCTAATAAAGAGAATATCAAAAGGATGGATAGAAAATAACATCTCCAAGACTTGAAGGAACTGATGAAGGATATGAAACATAGATTTATTCTTCGTGTATCTACTCAAGAATATGATAAGGAGGAAAAATATGACTTATTCTAGTCATGCATAGAGAAAATTGAAAAACAATTGGAATGTAGGAAGTTGGAGTCCTAAAAGTTTGATGATTCACTACAACATCATGGGTTCAATTTAGGTCCAAGGAACTACTTTATCACCAATATTGACATGAGAAAGTTTGATGGAAAGGATCCAATCACATTAGTTTTTCAGATGGAGCAATTATTTGATCTACACCAGGTTCTCACATTGCAAAAGGTAACTATTCCATCCTTATATTTATAACCTTATCAATTTGTATTGTATCAATGGATTTGTTACTGTAAAAAATACTCTATCATTTCTTAGTCTATATTGAAAGAATAATTTATTACACATTATGGGGATAAAAATAGAAACATCTTCTTTGGATAGTTTGTAAATCTCAAGTAAAAAGGTCCAGTTACAGAGCACATTAAGAAATTTTAGTAGATAATTTGTCATATCCCTTTATTGGAACGTTAAAAGATAACATTCAAAATGAGGTGTGTCTCTTTGAATCATCATCCATAGAAAATTATTTGATGATGGAAAGGAGGGTTGAAAGTAAAAATATGGAAATGACTACTAGAAAGGCCTTCTCCAACACATATAGAGAAAATAATATTCCTTCTTGTAATCCACTACAAAGGTTGACACCCAAACAACTATATGGAATAAGAGAAAAAGGATCATGTTTTAATTGTGACAGGAAGTACAGTAAGGGGCATAAGTGAGGAAATAAGAAATTATTCTACATAGATTGTGAAGAGTAAGAACAAAAATAAGAGGAAGTATCTCAAGAAGAGGTGAATTAGGAAGAAATAGAAGAGGATTCTTTAGAAGAAATTAATCCCACCATATCTTTTCATTGACTAGCTAGAATTAGCACTCTGAAACCTATCAATATCAAAGGATACAAAAAAAATAAGAACGTAAAAATGTTGATTGATTATGGTAGTACTCATAATTTCATTCACTATAAATTAGCCAAAGTTCTTAACTGATTTGTATATACATCACTAGAGTTTCAAGTAATGATTGCAGATGTAGGAACTATAAATTTCTCATGGAAATGCTAGAATATCAATCTTTCTATGGGGGGGTCTGTATTCAATAGTCGAATTATTTCTATCCCAATGGGTGGGCCTTATGTTGTCTTAGTTGTCCAATGGTTACAAACATTGGGAACAATGAATTTTAATTTTCAAAAACTTTTCATCAAATTTTCATAGGAAAAAAAATAATATGAGTTAAATGGTATCACAGGAAACCCAAGCAAGATAATAAGCTCTAATGGTATGACAATTTTTTTGAAAACAATACATCAAGTGCACAATTATGCTCATTACATATTAAAGCCTCAAAGTTCCCTATGTCACCAGATCTTGAAAGGATCATCAATAAGAATTCCAAGGTATTTGAAGATATTACCAAAGGTCTTCAACCTATTCGAGACTTTGATCATGCTATCCACTTAATTCTAGGTAATCTTCCTCCTAACATCAGAACTTACCAATATCCCTATAGCCAAAAGAGTGAAATTTAGCACATGGTTACTAAAATGTTAGAGGCTGGCATAATTAGGCCTAGACAAAGCTCTTACTCTGCACCAGTGGTAATAGTACCCAAGCCAAATGGATCATGGCGTATATTTTCTGATTATAGAGAGCTCAACAAGATCACCATTAAAAGTGTGTTTCATATTCTTTACATTGATGAATTGTTAGATGAATTACATGGACCATATGTTTTCACAAAGTTGGATATTTATTTTAGGTATCATTATATTTAAATGAAGTTCAAGACATCCCAAAAAAAACATTCAAAAATCACGAAGGTCACTATGAATTTTTGGTCATGCCATTTGGTCTAAAAAATGTGACTTCCACATTACAAGGTTTGATGAATGTGAGAATTGCTTCATAGTGGGATCTAGGAGCTAGAGCAATATTCACAATCTAAGCTTTTGAAGAAATATGTAAGAGAACAAAAAAAGAGAATGAAATAGAAAATATCAATGTTGCCAATAATTGTCTTTCTATTAGCGTAAATATTATATACACGTATGGTACATATTTATAATACAATGGGAAAAACTGGTGAGCCCTTGGAGGCCTTCTGGATGAATACAACTGTTAGGATAGGATTTTCCCCTAAACCCCATAGGTTGACCAATAGGCTCCCAAACCTAACCAAACAAACAAGAATGAAACTGTGAACATGTATGGAGGCATCTTGAGTCATAAATCTAGGCATTCTAGACACGGATGAAAACATGTGTGAGTGGGAGAGTCTCTAGGTGTGGAAATTGAACCCAGTGATAGAACAATTACACTCACAACAATTATCAATTGTACATGCAAAATTACTCACAAAAGAGACTGAATATGGAGCTGAACACTAAAATATATTGAATAAGTGTACAATACCCAACCGTATGAAGTCATAGGATGCCACAATAAATAATTACATGAGGGATTCGAATGCATGAAGTTTCCATTCGAATCTAGTCAAAAGCAGGCTTACTAAATCTAAGCAAATCCCCTATAGGGGCATAAAGCAGTTTCCAAAACTGTCAAGGAGATCACGAATTGGAAAAATCAAGTAGGAAAGATAAAAGGTAATGGAAGGACAAATCATACATGCTTTTCATAGGAGAAAAGAGTGGAGGATGTGGAGGACAAAAAACAAGTTAACCTCACCTAGTCAAACTTTCCCAATTGCCTTAAAGCACTGAAAACGCAGGCAATAAAGCAGAAAAAGCAGACAGGCACTAGGGAGGCCAGGAATAAAGTAGATTTGATTCCAGGAGGTTTCCCAAGTGCTCCATGACTCAAAATTAGCAATTTGGACCACTATGGATGTGTAGATGACAACTTGCATAAGGTGGAATATGGAAACTAGGCAAATAAGACAAAAATGGATTAATTAATGTCTAAGGTAGCTAAATATGGGTTGATTATTCTAACACCCCCCCTTAACCCTGACTTATGAGTAATATATCAGAAAATTATAGGGCCTATCAAAAAGGCTTAGTCACCCTTTACATACTGCATGTCCATTTAACCAAGGAAAGAGGCAAAAACCCAGTGGGAAAATCCTCCCTTAAACATGGACTGTAAAACAAAATTTGGAAATCTTGTCATCACTCATGCTTCACAGCATGATCAAAAATCCCCAGTAGTGATTTGATATTGCTGAATGTCTTCTCACAAAATTCTTTGGTGAAGATATCAGCTACTTGTTCTGAAGATGAACAGAAGAGTAGGTGAACGGTGCCATCATGCACAAGCTGTTTGATGTAGTGCATATGGATCTCAATGTGTGTGGTTCTCTGCTTCTGAGCTGGATCATTGTAGATTCGAATGGTACTCTGATTATCATACTAGATAGTATTTGAGTATTCTGATTCGAAGCCACACTCTCCAAGTAACCCCTGCAACCATAAACATTGAGTTGCTGCATTTACAACTCCTCTGCACTCTGCTTCTGTAGATGAGAGTGCAATGGCACTCTGTTTCTTGCTTAACCAGCTGATTGGCCCTTCTGCAAGCATGAACACATATCTTGATGTTGAATTTCTATCTGTGCTATCACCTTCCCAATCACTGTCAGTAAACCCAATCAAATCAAGATCAGATTTAGCTTTATAGAAGATCCCATGTGGCCTTGTTCCCTGAACAAAGTTAAGGATCCTTTTGGCTGCTTTCCATTGGATCTCATGAGGCTGATCCATGTATCAAGAAGCCACACTTACTACATAAAAAATATCAGGTCTATTATGTGTAAGATACAACAAACATCCAATCAATTGCCTATACAGTGTATTATTACCATAGGTGAAGAATTAGCTTCTTCAAGCTTCACTTCTGAAAGGAAAGGAGTCTTGCTTGGCTTGAAATACATTAGAGGAATTTTGGGGTCTAAAATGGGCCTCCTAAGGAAAATAATAAAATAATAGTTAAAATAATAAAATAATATTGATTAATTTTGGAGGAGGAAAGAAAAAAACTACTTTTTCTGTTCGTATTTTCAACATATCTCATTGTGTTTTTACTCAAATTTTGATCGGGAGAGCTCGTTGGATGCGGAATTTGATTCTGCATCCAACGAGTAACCACACTGCATACTTTTGATGGACCTTGCTACCCCAAAAACAAGAAATACCTGAAAAAATGTGATGATGACATCATCATCACATTTTTTCAGGTATTTCTTGTTTTTGGGGTAGCGGGGTCCATAAAAAGTATGTAGTACGGGTACTCGTTGGATGCAGAATCAAATTCTGCATCCAACGAGCTCTCCCAATCAAAATTTGAGTAAAAACACAGGGAGATATGTCGAAAATACGAACAAAAAAGTAGTTTTTTTTAATGACAGATATGTCAATTCAACCATTATGGTTGACTTATTTTATTGAAATTCTATTGGTTCTTTAATTCCAACTCACAAAAACATATTTTGGCACGTTTTCTTATAAGGCCCATTTTAGACCCCAAATTTCCTCTAATGCTTCATTCTGAATTTGTTCAATAAATCCAAGGCATACTTGGACTGGTGCACCTTGATGCCAACTTTGGTTTGAGCAATCTCAAGCCCCAAGAATTGGCTCAAGAGCCCCAAATCTGTCATGGGGAAGGCTTGGTTCATTGCACCCTTCAAGGAAGTAATTTCATCCTTTGAGCTTCCTGTAATGAGAAATCATCAACATATAACACAATGATCATTAATGAACCATTAATCAACTTCAAATAGACATTTGGATCTGATTTGCATTGAACAAAATTTAGTGATAGCAGAAAGCTATCAATCTTGGCATACCAAGACGTGGGGGCTTGCTTAAGCCCATACAATGACTTCTTTAGCCTGCACATAAGAGATGGGTTAGTAGAAAATCCTTGAGGATTTTGCATGTATATCTCTTCAGTGAGATCTCCATTTAGGAAGGAACACTTTACATCCATGTGATGTAACTCCCATTGCTTTGAAGCTGCAATGGCTAAGGCTAGCTTGATGGAGTCCATATTTTCCACTGGTGCAAAGGTATCATTGTAGCCTATGCCATGAACCTGTGAGTAGCCCTTGGCTACCAATATGGCCTTGTACTTCAGAGGTTAACCATCAGCAGAAAGTTTGGTCTTGTACACCCACTTACACTGAACTAGCTTCCTCCTTGGGGGAAGATCAACTAGCTCCCAAGTGTTGCTCTTCTGGAGTGAGCTGAACTATTCCTTCATGGATGCTTGCCATCTTGGATCTTCTTCTGCATATTCATATGTATGAGGATATGATTCCACCATCAGATAGCATTTCTCAGCAAACATAGGATCTTTCATGCATAGAGCACTCTCAAATTGAGATCTAGTCCTCCTAGGGTCATTAAGATTTCCAGCTAGCTCTCCAGCTGTATGAATGGTCTTGGATGCCAATTTTGTCCTTGTAGGGCTGTTAGGATCTGCAATAAAATCATCACTATCAAACATATCAGAATCAGCATGTTCAACTATCTCTTCACTTACATTCATAGGTTCTGGTGGTGAAGAGGCTTCTCCAACTTCCACTGCTGCTAGGGGTTCTTCTTGAAACTGAACACACCTTTCAATGAAGGATTTTTTTGTGCTCAAATTTATCAGCTTGTACCCTTTTGAATCTTTAGAGTACCCTTAGAATGATTTCCCTTACTACAGTATGCACACTTGCTCATTTCTCCTTTGTTCTTCTTCTTCTGGTAGTTCTTCGTGGAACCTTGAGGATCCTCCACAGACTTGTTCTTGTCTCTCTTTTTCTTAGGTGGCATTTTAGCTTTATTTTTTGTTTTTGAATCCACCCTCAAATCTTCAGCAACCAGAGCTTGGTCTTTGGATGGTTTGATGGTGCCCATCATCACCAACTTATCTTGTTCTTGTGTGAGAGATTCCATGAAATCTACAAGGCTAGGCATCTTCCAGATTCGAGCTGTCAACTTTATGTCATATAAGGTCGAAACAAAAACTGAATAGTTAGGGCCAAGCTTTGAGAATATGGCGAAGACCAGCTGATCATCCTTCTTTTCAATCCCACATTGTTTTAGCTGCAAAACAAGTGCTTTGAACTTGGAGAAATAGAGTTGCAGGGATTCAAAGCTATTAGGACTCAGGGAGATCAGTTCATTTTTTATTTTATGTCCCCTCATCTCATCTGTATTTCCAGAAAGATCAACAAGCTTCTCCCATACTTCATTCGGTGATGTCAATCCATCAAGATGGAAACGGAGGTCTCTGGATATACTCAGACACAAGAGACCATAGGCCTCATCCCTCATGTTGTGCCATTTTATCTTCTCTGTAGCTACATTGGGCTCTAATTCTATTGCCAGAGTCACTCTGTAGAGGCATTTCACTCTCAATAGTATCTCCATCTCTTCTTTCCATTCAAAGAAGTTAAAAGGAGTCAAGATGATCTTCTGAGATTGATCCATAGCTCATAAATTGTCCCGGCAGTCAGTAGAAGGCTTCCAGTCAATGATGTCAAACCTACACAACAAATTGGAAGGAGAGAAATCGATCTACAAAGGCTCTGATACCATGTGGAAATTGAACCCAGTGATAGAACAATTACACTTACAACAATTATCAATTGTACATGCAAAATTACTCACAAAAGAGACTGAATATGGAGCTGAACACTAAACTATATTGAATAAGTGTAGAATATCCAACCCTATGAAGTCATAGGCTGCCATAATAAATAATTACATGAGGGATTCAAATGCATGAAGTTTCCATTCGAATCTAGTCAAAAGCAGGCTTACTAAATCTAAGCAAATCCCCCATAAGTGCATAAAGCAGTTTCCAAAACTGTCAAGGAGCTCACGAATTGGCAAAATCAATTAGGAAAGATAAAAGGTAATGGAAGGAAAACTCATACATTCTTTTCATAGGAGAAAAGAGTGGAGGATGTGGAGAACAAAAAACAAGTTAACCTCACCTAGTCAAACTTTCCCAATTGCCTTAAAGCACTGAAAAAGCAGGAAATAAAGCAGAAAAAGAAGACAGGCACTAGGGAGGCCAGGAATAAAGTATATTTGATTCCAGGAGGTTTTCCAAGTGCTCCATGACTCAAAATTATCAAGTTGGACCACTATGGATGTGTATATGACAACTTGCATAAGGTGGAATATGGAAACTAGGCAAATAAGACAAAAATTGATTAATTAATGTCTAAGGTAGCTAACTATGGGTTGATTATTCTAACACTAAGAGCCAATAAATTCCCAAGAAGACCACAAAACAAACACATTCACAAACTAGCAATGCTATTAAAAAATAAAGTGGTATGTAATAGATGAGGGCGCATGGAATGCCAGGATGATCAAACTGGAGCACCTCAACTATGAGTTAGTGAGCTAGAAATCACATATTAGACCAATATTGATTAGTATAACCTAAGTAGGAGCATATAATATAAGTACAGGACAAAGGAAAATGCCTCCTAGGTGTAAGACCATGGTACTAAGGAAGATTAATTCTCTAACATCCCCTGTTAAGCCTAACTTAGTACAACTTATACCAAATTTTTATTGAAGCCTTGGAAACTAAGGCTCAAGTGACCTCTTACAACAAAATTTTTATTTGTCCATGTAAAATGAGGAAAGAGGAAAAACCTCATGGGGAAAATTCCCCCCTTAAGAATTGACATGATAGAGATGATAAAAAAGGTATCCAAAAGGTCGTATTATTCACTTGAATGAGCTGAAAGAACAACTTCTTGGTGATGGGCTTGATGAATATGTTGTGGATGCCAAGATCATGCATCCATGCATCAATGTGCTATATACAAAGATCATGTGGAGAGGCCCTTTGATGGTCATCATTGATGATGGAGGGGAATCATAACAATGTATTTTTATGCAAGAATAGTCTAATATAGAAGCATAATAAATCATGGAAAATATATCTCCGCAAACTGTTTCCCAAATAACATCAAAAGATTCAACAAAATCTTCTGCATGTGTAGCTTCCATATCATAAAAAAAACCATGAATCTTCTTCCCAATTTGATGAAGCACCTTTATAAATATATAAAAAATCTCACGAGTCTCTAAAATATCAGAATATATGTCATATACAACAAAAAATATCATACGTTTAGTGTCTCCATTACAGAATGGGCCGTCCATAATCGGAGAAGAGTGCACAACTAGATCATATTGACAGTTGAGCAAACTTGGAGGGTCCGGAGACTTGATATTTTAACCACGGGTGGTAAAATCAAGTCCATAAATATGAAACAAAATTCCCATGAAGGCCAAAGAAATTTCTGTCCATCCAATGAAAGACATACAAGATATAAAATCAACATACACAAGTGACATAATATTGGAAACTAGGTAATTTTGAGATTCTTGGATTGTCTCATAGTGAACTAGACTCAATGAGATTAGCTCATTTTTTAGTTGATGGAATCTCATTTCATTAGTCTTCCTAAATAGTGACTCAATATTGAGCCAAAGTTCATTGGTGTGCCAATACTTTCTAGATGAAAGAGAAGGTCTCTCTAAGTACTAAGACAAATCATACCAAATGATTTATCAAGTCTGTTGAAGTACTTAGATTTCTCCACATCAGAGTTGGGCTTGGTCTTAGTCCCCATGGTGACTCTATAGATTCCTTTCGACCTCAGTTGGATAAACATTTTGTCCTTTCATTAAAAATAGTTTCATGGGGTCATCAATACATGATTATGGTCCATTCTTGTTCCATAATCTGTGAAAAAAACGTTGCAGAACATGCAATTCAAACACTCAGATTTTATGGAAATATACCCTAAACAATAACTAAAAACTCTCTATATTTTATTTTCAGCTCCACCAAGCTTTGATACCATGTTGTAATTGCTTCACAGTGAGATCTAAGATCTAGAGCAATATTCACAATCTAAGTTATTGACAAAATATGCAAGAGAACAACAAAAGATAATGGAATAACACATATGTATGGTGCCAATAATTGATCAGTATATTAGTGTACATCTTGTAGATGTGTATGGTACATATTTATAATACAATGGAGAAAATTCATGATTCCTGGAGTCCATCTGGATGCATACAAGTGTCAAGCTAGGATTTGACCTTTAAACCACCCTAGGTTGACCAATAAGATCTAAAACCTAACTAAACAGTCATGAATGAAAGTGTGAACATGTATGTAGGCATGATAAATCATAAATGCAAGCATGATAGGAATGGGTGAACATAGATGTGAGTGGGAGAGTCTCTAGGAGACAATAAATACCCAAGAAGACTACAAAACAACCACATTCACACGCTAGCTCCCCTAGTGAAACAAAAAGTGGTATGTAATCAATGACTATGCCTGGCAGGATGATCAAACTAGAGTGCCTCAATTGTGATTTAATTAGCTATAAATCACCTATTAGACCAATATTTATCAATATAACATAGGTAGGATCATATAACATAAGTACATGACAAATGAAAATACCTCCTAGGTGTAAGACCATGGTACTATGGTAGATTAATTTCTCTAAGAATGAATTATATTTTCAAGACTTTCCTTAGAAAATTTGTGCTGGTATTCATTGATTATATACTAATCTATATAAATTCTTGGGAAGAACATGTTAAACATGTTAAAAGGGTACTACTACTACTAAAAGAGAAAGAACTATATGTAAATAGGCTCAAAATGTTTCTTTTAGATAAAGGAGGTACAATATTTGGATCATATTATATCTCATGAAGGTGTCAAGATAGAGCCTAGAAAAATTAAAGCCATGATGGACTAGTTGATTTCCAAAACCATGAAGGATCTTGAAGGATTCTTAGGTCTGACAAGGTACTACCACAAGTTTTTTCAAAACTATGGAAGAAAAACAACTCCTGTAACAACATTACTGAAGAAATCTGTATTTTCTTGGACTTTAGAGGAAACTCAAGATTTTCAACAACTCAAAGAGGAAATGTGTAAAGGTCTTGTTTTGGAGACACCAGACTTCACAAAAATATTTATTGTGGAATGTGATGCTTCAAGAAATAGAATTGGAGTTGTACTAATGCAAGAAGGACACCCCCTTTCCTTCACAAGTCATCCAATCAAGGGAGAGAAATTAATAAGGCAATTTTATGAGAAGAAAATGTTGGCAATACTACATGCCTTGAAGCAATGGAACCCCTACCTTATAGGGAGACATTTCAAGGTTAAGATTCATCATGATAGCATTAAATACTTCTTGGAACAAAGGATATATTCAGAATAAAAAAAAAATGAGTGACAAAGATGTTGGGATATGACTTTGAAATCATCTACAAAAATGGGAATTCAAATGTTGTCCCAGATCTCCCTCGAGGAAACACTCTGAAACTCTAACGTACACCATTTTGTGCCCTCGTGTACCACTGTAAACCATTGTGTGTGGTATCAATACCATTACATGCATTTTTCTGTTGAAAAGAGTCAATCAGGCTTAGTAACTCGGTATTTAGTACAAAGTAGATTGGGGAAAGATATAAAACTGTGCTGTAATATGTTTGTTGACAAGTAATCTGTTGCCAAGGTATACAAACATAAATCACTTTTCCTTGGAGATGAGACAATGCCCTTATTTCCCTCAAATGTATGCTACCATCAAATATAATTAGAGCTCATTTATAGAAATCCTTAGTATCTGAATTGTATACAACTACATCACACTAATCTTTAGGGACAAGGTAAGATCCTATAATATTGTTGCTTTACAACTAGAATTTGTAAGATGAGACTAGCAGGAAGTCTAATGATAGAAAAAATTCCCAAGATAATCAATTTCCTAACCCTAATATTCCAAAAAATATTAGTCCTGATACATAGAAGGAACCAAAAGCTAAAGAAACTCCACAATTGCTAAAAGCAATCGATCTTACAACCAAAATTTCACAATGAAATACTTTATATAGGTTTCGAAGGCAGAACGTGAATGATGGGTTTTAATGAAAAATATTTAATTAAAGTCTCAAAATAAAAATAAAAATAGAGAATTTGAAGCACCTTGGATAGGTCAAGAAGAGCTTTCTCCATGTGCTTAGGAATCGTAATGTGAAGCACCTTGGATAGGTGGATGAGAGCTTTCTCCATGAGCTTAGGAATCGTAAGAAAAAAAAGTTATTGCTTTTGTATTTGCTAGCAAGAAATCCAGCAATCCTAGTTCATCCATCCATTCCCCTGTGTTACATTTTATTTGTTCCAGCACCAGCGTCCATGTCGGTTATCCATAGTTCGTTCAAAGCCTAGGTCCAGACAGTGTATTTGGGGATGGTAATGGATTTGGCCCAGTTCGGTGCCCGTATTTGTGCCCGAAGGGGTCAAAGGTCTCAGTTAATGCACTTTTGGGCCCTTCCCTGCCAATGTCATGTTCATCTTGTTGAACATCCATGGCGAACTAGGATCCACATTCTTTTCTCCCCTCCATTCATTATAACCATCCATTCATTATAACCACTAAATGCAATCAATTTTAACCATGAAAGAGGGTAATGTCTTATCTTTATCTCCAACTATTGAATATTAGGCTATTGCAACCATGGAATCTAAAATGGAAACTATTCTTAGTAAAGATCATAATTAGAATCCAGTCCTCTTAATTTTTATTTTACCCAAAAAAATTTCATATATTTTTAATTAATTTATATTTCTATCAAAATAAATGAATAGAAATTTAATTTTTTAATATTAATATATTATAGAATGTTTAACTATAATATATTTATATATGAAAATCATGTTATATTAATTATTATATGTTAAAAACCTATTGAATTAGATGAAAACTTATTATTATTATTTTAAATTTAAAAATTGCAAGAGATCATTAAAATGAGAGATAGGATTTTTTTTATTAAAATAAAAGATATTGTCATTTTTGTAACTAGCGGCATCAAGGGGGGACTTTTTAACTTTTTGAGAATAGGCGTGACGACGACACTGATTGCTAGGTGTTAGTGACGATTTATTGGTGGACAAAAATCTTATAGATTTCATTGTTAAGATCAAAAGACTTTAACTTGCCGAAATTGTAACTGATTGGTGAGAGGGTCAAACATACTCAGAATTTGGAAAACGAAATATGACACGATCGATGAGATTAGCTAAACTGAGTTATACCAAAATGGAGACATGAATATGCATAATTTTTGTACAGGAATAAACACCTTATAACCAAACGTCTGGGGTTACCAACATACTCTTAAAACTTGCAGGAAATCAACTTTAGAGTACAGAAAGGAAACAAGAAGATAGGATAGACTCACCCGATTCATGATGATTGATCCTAGCTTTGTCTTCTTCCGCTCTGATTCTTCTCCAAAATTTTCAGAGATGTTTCTCCTTCACCTATAAAGAGCAAATCCTCCAAGTGCAAGCTTATAAATGTATATAGGAAAGGTTAGATAAAAAAGATATAGAGTGCTTAATCATATATATTCATCAAACCATAATACATGAAAGACATTCAAAACACATTTGGAAGAAGGATTCTCTTTATTAACAATAGTGAATGAGTTAAGATTACAACCTAACACCTGAGACAAGGACTCCTCTGTGACCAAAGGATTCTAAGTTCCGTTGCTCCAAAGACTTCTGAATAGACACCACCAGCATAACTTTTCTCTCCAAGTATGATTTATTAATACCCTCCCCAAGGCCTTTATTTATACTTAGTGAAATAAGGCAGTTTCGAGGGTTGAGGAGGTTGAGATAGTTAAGATGGTTATAGTTAAGGGCTTAACAAATATCAAATAATCGCGATTTATTATTTTTAATGTCAAGGGAAAGCGTATGTGGTTATTAATACTGGCAACCCGCATATGACATGCGAGTTGCTCTAAGGGAAGCCCACGTACAGATCTGTATGCAGGTTGCAATTACAAATAATTGCATACAGTATGTGACATGCTGTAGGAAAAGTCACATATGTACGCAGGTTGTATATAGGCAAAGATGCGTACAGCAATTGACAAATTCAAAGGTAAAATTGGCAAGCTGGATGGATAATGAATGTACTTCCAAACATGCCTATCTATAGTTTTTTAGGCAACCTTCAATCCATAAATTTCCTTTTGTGTGCCAACATAGAAAATGTCGGCACTCGGATGGAGAAGTGCCATTTGGGTGGATAACAGATGCCCACTAATGTGTGAGGTCAGAGGGAAGCGACGGTCGAAATACATTATAATCTTTATCTTTGGAGAACTCATAAATCCAATCGAGCAGAGGTAGTACCTGAAACAAATACATAATAATGTCATATACAAAGTCATATCTGAGGATGCTATATTCAATATACTCGAACACTAGCTCCTTTACAATATTTGAGTACATCATATGATACCGGTATAAGACCACGTATATTAAAAAGATGGATCGAAGCCACAATATACAATAATGATGAGTCTTCAAAGATCTGGAGGCTGTGTACATAAATGGAACATAATCTTGCGCAACTTAGTCCATAGGAGAGGAACTAAGGTCTTCATAAATGATCCCAAAGAACCAGTACAATCCAAGCCATGTGAATAAATGTATGTTGAAGTCGAATATGGAAAGGAATCAACAATTTGTCAATCAATAGGTGATAATCGACAACTGAAGCAAAGGAATCCAACAATGATAAAAGTGAATCCCAAGGTACTATCATCAAAACTCTATGTCTTCGTCATCAGGAAGTACTGAAATGGAACCATGCTGTGATAAGGAAGGCAATAAATCCTCCAACGGATCACAAGAGTGACTAGGAACTGGGCAAAACTAGGCAAAAGAAGGGAGACACAATAGATAACAGATATAACAATTATGGGATCAGGATAAAGAGAAAACATTGGGTTCAATCCTTGAACAGTGAGCACAACACAGAGATGACCCAAGGCAACTTTTAACTCATAGATAGAACAACTAGACTTATCTGTCATGTAGGAGACATGATCAGATTCCCTGGGTATAACGGACAAGAGAAGGAGTATTAAAATCGAAGTAATAGCTGAACTAAAAGTGAACAGTGAGACATGGGTATCGGAAAAAACAGAGAGTGCTATGTTCAAGGATGACATGCTGCCACTAACTAAAAACAAGAGAAAATTTCTTCCTTTCCTTCCCTGTTAAATTTTAATGAGTCCAGGAAAGTCAACTCGGATCCCTCTTCATTTTTTAACAAGCTTGAAGAGAAGAGAAAATAATGCTTGATAGTGTCACTGATTCGTGGATTTAATGAGCTCGAACTAGTACATGCTCAGTTGGTGTTTTTACATTTAGAGAGTCTAAAAACTCAAAAGAAGACTCCAGGGGGGTGATTTTTTGTCCAATTTAGTCTCCTGAGGCCGGAAAAGTATAAAACATACCACAGAAAAACTCTCTTAACTTCCGTAGAAGAAAAGGTGAAACTTTTTCGTACTTAGTCAGGGAGGTCCGAAAAAGGTTAAATTACCACCTACCCAACACTCCTTCCATAATAGCATGAATAGATTGAGTTTTACGAGTGTGAAGGAAAGCAAGATCACTCAGAAAGATCCATTTGATTACGAGAAATGGGGCTTACAACAATAAACTCGTTGCTTTGTTCTTAAATTTTTAACAAGCATGACAAAGACACAAAGTACACTCAGAATATTTTTCATGTTTAGGTCCAGAGCATGAAAAAGAGAAAACTAAGATCATACCGAGAGTTCCTTTTTCGTAAATTTAGTCCCTCAGGTCCGAAAAAGTGATAAACCTATGCCTGAGAATATTCTTCTCAATTCAACTAGAAAATAGAGGGATCCTTTCTCGTATTATTCCGCATGGTCCGAGAAAGAGATAACCTACCACTGATGCGAATACCCATTCACATATTCTTAATTATCTTGAATGGACAAGTTAACTCGGTAGTCAAGTCTGTTTTGAAGGAGTCATACCTGGGCCTAAAGAAAACTCCATAAGGGCAGGGAGTCCTATAAAGGGATAGGTCGTAAAAAGAGTTAAAAAAGAAGCTCTATTTGGCGTGAAAAATAGCTAAAAGGATATCCATGTATTTGAAACAACTGCGGCATGAGTATCAAAAGACAACATAGGTTTTAAAGAAGGATACTCATGAAAAAAATGGGTCCTATCCACGGAAGAACAATGGTAAAAATAGGGAACTAATGGGTTAAAATACCATAGTCCGTCGAAATTTTTTTATTGCTAAGGTTAATGTGGATTAATTATAAATGAAAAAGATGCATTGGAAATGTCAAAAACACCCTATGGAAGCAAAAAACACTTTATATTGATGAAAAAACCTGTTACAAGGAAAAAAGAGATATGGTATTAGTTGAATAGATTTCAAACTATAGGAAAAAACGCACTTTGAGAAATAAAATTTCTATAAATAGTTCAAAATCAAAACAAAACTTACCATTTTGAAATTTATCCATAATAAACATGTTTTTACCTCTACCTTCATTCGATCAATGTGGATAATCTAGTGGACGAAATCCAATTCCGCAACTTGCAGGTAAGCCTACACCCCGAGCTCTTCAATTTGATCCTAACAATTGTCAATTTTGAGTCCCAATTTCATTGTTTCAAGCATCCTAAAGCATGTCACGGCATGTACGCAGGTTCACAGTGTAAACACTCATGTACATGCGTTCTATATGCGGGTTTCCTTTAGATACAATTGCGTACAGTACGCGACATGTCTAACTAGACAGTTGCGTGTACTGCATGAAGGATAAAAAGCTAATTTAAGGCAAAAATTTTGAAATTTTATATGAAATTGATGAATCATAATACTTGTTTTGCTAGGTGTGAATATGGTGTTGGAATGGAGGGAACAGGAACATCAAACTATGGACCAAGAAGAACTCCAAAGTGCACCCACCGTACATGCTTTACGGACAAGTGGGTTATTAAAGTTCTTTTGCACATCACCCATGCGGGCAAATATCCGTCTATTGGAGTTCATGATAAACTACTGGGATCGTGATTTAGGGATGTTTGATCTACAAGGTGAGACTTTGGAAATTACTTCTGAGGACTTATATTTCATTACCAGCATGTGACGACGAGGAGCACCGGTTAACTTAGAGGGCACCGGCAAGGGAAATGATCCTTTACGTGTCCAGAACTACATTGATGTGTTTTGCACACTAGGTACCCATAAGAGAGGGAGCTGTGTCCCCATTGCACATATCCATGATTTCACACTACAGGTACTGATGAGCACCATCATGAGGATTACAATATCCTCTTCATTACATTTAGCTACATGGAACCAAATGAGGTTGGCGGTGGATTGTATGCACGGTGCCCTATATGATTGGTGTTTAGGAGTTGTCCCCATTATGAAAAGACAACTCTCTAATTGCAAGAGAGGAAGGCGAAAGAACTTTGGGTATTCTAGCATATTGGTTTCCTTCTTCGAGAGAGAGTACCAGGGTTAAGCCCCGCCATACCCTACCAGTCTGATCTCCATGTCAGCCAAGGCTGAGTAGATGGGGAGACATATTCCTCTGTCAAGGAGGAGGAGACATAGTGCAGAGTGTATATGATGATGTCTTCTATATCTGGTGGGAGTGACAGCTACCAGAACTAGAGTAGTTTCCGTATGCCAGCATGGATTTTCAAGGTGATCCAGACCTTGTCCTCCCTCCAGGAGGAGCATGGGGAAAGCTAGGTAATTTTTATTTTTATTTTTAACATTTTTAAAATTTTTATGAATTTTAAAATGATAGATATATACATATGTGTGGGTGATTCCATGAAGATGGGTAACACTTTTTGGCCAAATTTGGCGATGAAAACCTGATTTTTTACTCATGTGCTAGATAGAAGCCCTCAAAATGCATATATGCCATGTGAATTTTGACTTGCAGTAAAAAAACAAATTGTAGAATATTATGTTGGCTTCATAGTGATATTTTTTTTAAAATATTCCGATGTCATTTAATGTGTGAATTTTTGCATTTAATGAACTGTGTGACCTTAACAATTTGAAGAAGCTAATAAGTGGCTCGTGTCCACGTAGAGTAATTTAATCTTGCATTAACAATTTAAAATAAATAAATATATGAGCATGATCTACATAAAATGCAGTGTGATGTGCATATTTTTTTGTTAATTTTTTTTGCATTATACAATTATTTATTATTT
>LPNX011022674.1:91360-164668 GCA_001517045.1 Pseudotsuga menziesii
TCTACAAATGCAGCTTTCTGTAATGCATATACAACATCCAATCGCACATGCGAGAAATCTATGGTTTCCTAGCCAATGTATTTGGCAACATAATTGAATTATGGGGTTCCCATAATTAAGACAAAAGCGTAGGTGGTCATTACATTTTTTGGGAGTTGGTGTCTGAAATGAAAAGAAGGGTCATTTATCTTTATTTGTAGAAATGGGTCTTGGAGTATTAGGAGTTATAGATATGATTGATCAAATCTATGACTCCTATTACTCCTCGACCCATATCTACAGATCTACACATTGATATAACCCAAGGAAATGATGTCATATCATTTTTTCATGCTCACATTTTCATTTCTCTAAAAGTACTAAAAATATTTTGTGCCTTCGTATATAATTTTTAATTTTAAAAAACTACAATTATGTGATATGACTTTGAAATTCATATCACATAATTGTAGTTTTTTTAAATTAAAAATTATATAGGAAGGAGCAAAGCATTTTTAGTATTTAAAACCTTTGGTAATTTAGTGATTTCTCAACTAAATGTAAAAATCATATTTATTTATAAAAAGGGTCCGCGGCCTCTATTTATAGTTTTTTGACAGAGGCACCTCGGTCGAGGTATATACCTCGACCGAGGTACATACCTCGACCGATTTAATACCTCGGTCGAGGTATTTATTAACCCTCGGTCGAGGTTTTAATAGCACGACCGAGGGTTAATAGATACCTCGACCGAGGGCTGAAGAAAACCTCGGTCGAGGGCTTCATAAAAGCTCGGTCGAGATATTATTAGCTCGGTCGAGGGTTTAACAAGCCCTCGACCGAGGTCCGTTTTTTGGTTTTTGCCCAAATTCGCTTGCCAAAAAGTGTTACCCAGGTCCGTGGATTCACCTGTGTACAAGTCTTAATCCTATAAACATGGAAAAATGCAGATATTGGACTGGTCCGCCCTGAGGGGCATGCACGTATGTTTGTTCATCCTATCGTAGGCGAAGACTCGGGGATTATTAGGGTTCTAGAGGGGAATTTGGCCAGGCTTACCCAAAGAGTTCCCACTTTGCGGATAGAGCATATCCCAGCCATCATGCAAGAGTTTGTAGTTGGAGTTCCACCTGTCTGGTTATGCCTTTTGAGGCGAGTAGCCAGAGTAGTTCTTGTATACATAGATGTTGTGGAGGTTTCCGAAGCTGAAGAGGCTGTGGAAGCCATAGTACAGAGAGACCATGGGGACCAAGGTGGTCCAAGTGACCAGGGTGGTCCTGCTTAGATCTAGGACATTTTGATGGACTGCAATCCACATTTTGTATATTTTTGTATATTATATAGTTATGACTGGATCTGAGGATCAGACTTAACCTATCTATGGACAGATACTTACATATATATATATATATATATATATATATATGTTGTTGTATGTTTATTTACAAGTGTTTTTTATTTGCATGCTATATATTTTTATGAAATGTGTGTTATATGCCAATCTAAAATGTAATTAGCATATGCATCAGTCAATGAATTATGATTTCTTGGAATGTCATTGAATATAATAACTTCAAAATTTCTTTCCAATAACCTAATTTGCATGAACTGATGTAATAGAATAGGGTTTTGCACCTGATAAGTTCGATTGAGTTGGGAAACCACCAGTTGAGAGTCTAGATGGACTTCGAGTTGGGTGATACCACGTGACAAAGCATCCCATAGAAGCTCAATCATAGCCCTATATTCAGCAACATTATTAGAAGAAGGACCTAAGAAAGTGCCTCCTACAGCAACTAGTTTTCCTGAGGGAGAGTAAATGACCCACGCTGCTAAAGCTAGATTACAAGTGTGGCGGTTGGCACCATCGACGAACCCTATATACCTCTTAGAAGACATCTGCAACAACCAGCAGATGATATAAAAAACAAAACCAACAAACTAATGTACATAAAAATACATTCAATAAAAATACAAGAGAAGGTACTTCTTCAGGTAGAGCCCATTTCTAAGCTCAGGAAGCTTGTTTCCATAAAAATTAATTAACTCATATGTGCCCTTCTTTCAGACCTTCAACACTACATAAGGTCCTAACCACATGGCCTTGAATTTTCCTGCCCCCAAGGGTTCTTTGTCTTGGTCCCAAAGCAAGACAAGTTCCCCCTCAGAGAAAACCCGAGGTTTGACTGACTTATCGTATTGATTTTTGACCCTATTATTGTGAGCTTGATTAGCAGTCAACGGATCTCTATGCTATTCATCAAGGTGTTCTAAATGTACCAGAAGTTCCTCAAGCTCTGTCGTATCAGGTAACACATGAATAGCTATTTTTAGAGACGGTATTTCACACTCAATCGGGGTAACTGCTTCCACTCCATGGATGAGTTGGAAGGGGGAGAAACCCGTAGCAGTTTTTAGATTAGTTCGGTAGTCCCAAAGACTAGGATATAGAATGATGTGCCAGTTAGAATGGGCTGCATCAATTGTAAGTTTAAGGATAGCATTTAGAGTTTTGTTGATAGCCTCAACCTGACCATTTGCTTGCGGATAGTATGAAGCTGAATGTTCTTGTCTGAATCCGAGCATAGTGGTCAATTCCGTCATCATGCTATTTTGAAAATGACTACCATGGTTAGTGACAATCACTTTGGGTATGCCAAACCATTCTATAATCTGATTGAATACGAAGAAAGATGTTGTTTCTCTGTCATCTTTAAAATTAGGCATTGCCTCTACCCATTTTGTAAAATAGTCAACAGCGACAATAATATATTTATGCCCCCGAGCCGAGGCTGGGTTACATGTCATGTAATCAATCCCCCATTTCATGAAGGGGTCTACCGAGACAACAGGAAACAATGGAGTGGGATGTGACCACATTTTCCTGGTGTAAAGCTGACAAGGATGACAGCGCTTCACTGCTTCCACACAATCTTTGAAGATCGTGGGCCAAAAATAATCGGCACGTAATATCTTTTGGGCCGTTGCTAACCCAGATAAATGACCCCCACTTGCTCCTTATGGGAATCATTTAGGACAATCTTCGCTTCCTCATGGGTAAGGCATTGACGCAAAATGGAATATAGCCCCCTTCGACATAATGTATCTCCTATCATGAGGTAGTTCTTAGCATGAAGGCGTAATTTACGTCATTCCTCCCATGAGGAAGTTGCAGGATACTTCAAAGTATGGAGATATATAAGAATATCCCCATACCAAGGATCAGAGGTGGATATCAAGAATATATGCTCATCTGGGAATGAGTCATCTTCAACGGCTACATCTTCTTTAGTAGGAAATTCTGCTATAAGTTCAACAAAAACTAATGACTTTTTAGACTTAGCAGACTGAAAATCCAAGTCAAAATCTTGGAGAATGACTATCCATTTGTTAAATTCCCCCCCAACAATTCGTTGGGACAAAACATATTAAAACGGATTCACATCTGCCACTACTGTTGTGGTCCTCAGTAAAATGTAGTGACGTAACCTCTAAATAGCATAGACAGCTGCTAAGGATAATTTCTCAACGTGGGAGTACCTAAATTCAGGTCCATCCAAAGCATGGCTAAGATAGTAAATGACATTCTCTACGAGCTTATCGTCCTCCTGGACTAGTACTACCCCAATGGTCGACTCGGACGTGGCCAGATATAATACAAAATCCCTAGAATAATCTGGCGGACACAGTAAGGGTGCCGACAACAAAGCTTTTTTCAATGCCTCGAAAGTGAGTTGTACAATTTCATCCCATACAAATGGGGCATCCTGTTTGAGCAAGCACATGAAACCCTTTGTAATCTTGGCATAGTTAACAATAAAATTTCGAAGAAAATTAGACTTCCCTTGCAGGCTTTGAAGTTGCCTTATAGAACGAGGAGGAGGCAGATTTACAATGGCCTCTACTTTTAATGGATCCACCTGGATTCCTCTATTAGAGACATTGAACCCGAGCAATATTCTTGACTCATCACAGAATACACACTTGTGCGGATTCAAGCAGATTTTATAATATCTGCAGCTCTCAAATATCAACCGTAAGTGATCTAAATGTTGAATCCTCTTACGAGAATGTGCAGGAAGAGCATCAAGGTAAGGTTTGACAATGGATTTAATATCATGGAAGGAAAATTTCATAGCCCATTGAAAGGTTTCCCCAGCATTTTTCAATCCAAAGGGCATTTTCTTATACACAAAGGTACCCCAAGGACAAATGAAAGTAGTTTTATGTTGGTCTTCTGGTTTTATTTGAATTTGA
The DNA here is from genome assembly GCA_001517045.1 of Pseudotsuga menziesii. Lineage (NCBI taxonomy): Eukaryota > Viridiplantae > Streptophyta > Pinopsida > Pinales > Pinaceae > Pseudotsuga > Pseudotsuga menziesii. The sequence continues at coordinate 95,597 of LPNX011022674.1, forward strand.
TTGTATCCAGAGAAACCATCCATAAACGAGAACACTTCACTTCCCACACAAGCATCTATAATATGGTCTATAAATGGCGTGGGATAGTTTTCCTTAAGATAGGATTTATTCAGATATCTGAAGTTAGTACAAATGTGGATAGTCCCTTGCTTCTTCTCAATAGGGACAGGGTTGGATACCCATTCTGTCAAAGCTATGGGATAAATAAAACCATCCTTCAAGAGTTTTTCAACTTCAGCCTTCATAGCCGCCACTTTGCGCGTGTTAATAGGTCTTAAATTTTGTCGAACAGGTTTGGAATCAGGATATGTTTGGATTTCATGTTCAACAATCGATGGATTGATGCTTGGCATCTCCTCATATGACCAGGAAAAGACATCGCGGAATTTTTTAAACAAGGAAGTATAGATAGCAATCTCTTCAAGAGAGCAATTTGAACCTATGTATATGTTTTCCATGACATCAGGATTTACAGAGATGTTAATAGGTATGGTGGAAGGAATATTTTCCATATTCCCCTTGGCAAACATTCCTTCCCTAGGTAAGGGATTGATGGGTGTATCAACATATTCTGACAGTCTCTTACGAAAATCTTGATTTTCTATTCTGCTTAGTTCTGGAAGAAAATAGGATCGATGGTGAATATCCTCACATATTTTACCATGTCCACTCATGGATTCCAAGATGGCTTCATCAGAAGGTAAAACCATATCTAAACAGTCCATAGAGTGTGAAGAGTTTTTCACCCATGCGGGAAAATAGACTTCTTCCAGGTACTCTGAGACTATGAGAGGATCCGGAATGGGGTAAACAGTGGTTTGAGTGATATCTTGATAAGCTACTTCCACTACCGATAAGGGAACCTCCGGTTCATGGGGGGAAGGGAGAACCCAAGGATCAGTCATATCAACAACCATGGCTATGGACTTCCCCACACTAGTAGAACCAATATAGTTAACCGGGGCTGGAAGATCAAATGTGCCCATTAGTGATGTGTACATTCCAGCCCCCATGCTCTATGTAGCAGGTTTGACCTAATCAACCAATGGAACAATGGACTCATTAGACTCTAAATGACCTTTTCGAGTAAAATCAAGTTGGTCAATAGTAACCAACTTTCCCTCATGTGGAAAAAACACTACACAAAAGACGTCCGAGGAAATAGCGGACATAGAATAAGTCCAGTTTCTTCCCAGAAGAAAATTATAGTCCAAAGGTGCATCAATTACTTCTACCTCAATAGACACTGCTTTTCCTACCAGCTTAATTTCAAAAGCCGGCAAGATACCATGCGGACAGAAGGACCTTCCATCGAAAGCAGTAAGTAGATTGTTTGACAGGACAAGCTCTAGGGATCCGAGAGCTTTCCAATAGGATAAGGACATAACACATGTAGAAGCACCCTCATCAAAAACTACACAAAAAAATCCCTCAAAGTTGCGTACATACGCGGATGTTTAGCAAACAGTCACGCATGCAGCCGCATTCAAGGTTTTTTAAGATATGTAATGACCAAAAATTGAATTAAATGTGCAGGATGGTCCTAGAATGGAGGGAACGTGAGAACTGGGATGTAGAAGAAGCAGTATGGGGTGATATAATGGCACAACAGGCTCTTTGTGCATGCGGTCCCTACAATTTTTGGTGTCTTAGTGGCTTGAGGGCCAAACCAAGACTACTACAGATGCTAGTAGACTACTAGAATCCTGACTCAAAGTATTTCTAGATCGATGGGATGTCCCTCACCATAGAAGTGGAGGACATATACTTCATTACTGGACTGTCCCAATGGGGGGAAGTGGTAAACCTACGTTCTAGTGGGCCCAGAGGTGGCCTCATCATAGATGAGTACATAGTAGTGTATTGTTATCCGGACATGGAGAAGGTCATGAGTTAGATCCCAACTAACTCCATATAGGTGCTAGGCCTAAAGGCCATACTACTGACACTGATCAGGATTGCAGGGCTAGCCTCACTCCACCAGGCCTCGCAGCCCCTGATGTTCTATATAGTGGAGTGCATGAGACCCATAGTTTACGATTGGAGTACTGCACTATTGGGCAACATAAAGCACCAACTTAGCGAGTGCAAGATGGGTAGAGTATGAAACTTCGGTTTCAGTAGCATACTGAGCACATTTTTCTTTGAGTGTGTTCTAGGATTGAGCCATAGAGTTGATGTTCCTCTTCACAGGGTTCGAGATCTGGCCCAATGATGTTGGGTAGATGCGATGTGTGAACTGGCTGGAGGTAGGGTGTGCAACCCCTATCCAACTGATTTCTTTCCATGGTGGCAGTGGCAGATAGTTGCCATTGATGATTGCCCCTATGCCGGGATATATTTCCGAGGAGAACCTGACATGCCACTACGACTAGGATTAGTATACAGTGACATTGGTAATGAATCCCAACCCTCTTTTTAATATTTTTGAGTTATTTAATTTTTTGTGTTTTTTGATATACGGAATCAAAAAGACATGTTTTTTCATGACAACACATAGTGACATCCTATCATATGTATGCAGATGTAGGACCATGGCGGCCTGAAGGCTTCCCTTGCCATAGATGGAGGGAACAAGGAGATGACATTACGGGTGTGGATGCGGAGCGGACACTCCAAAACATTCATACCAACTTCGTGCAGCTGACACACAGGGTACCCATGGAGCAAGTTGAGGACTTTCCTGAGGCCATGCAACATCAGGTGGTGGGTGTCCCACAAGCATGGGTGTGGTTGTTTAGATGGATAGCTAGAGCCATGGTGACATTCCATGATTGAAACCTCCTTCTTCCTCCCTAGGCTTAGACACTTGGGAGAGATACATTTTGTACTACCGTGTATTTATATTTTGGTGGCTCGGAATCCCCATTTCTGTATTATGACACTATGTATTATCACATTTTGGATGTTTAATGAAAAGTTTTATGATGATCGGTTTATTTATTTACATGTGTAAAAATGTCTGTTTGTGATGAGCTTATTGTTTATGAAACAAATGCCAATATAACACATAGTTAGCATATGAGTCAGTAACCTGATTGTAAATTCTTGGAACATGTATGTATGTTATATTGTCAAATTCTCATTCTAACAATCTCACACATAAGAATATTCGTAATAATGTTGGATCCCTAACACGATACAAGCCATTAAGCTGTGACACTACCAAATCTGAATCAAGACGTACCTCAAGAGATAGAATACCATGTGAAATGGCATCCCGTAGAAGCTCGATAACAACACTATATTCAGCAACATTGTTTGAAGAAGGCCATAAACATATGCTCCTGAAGATAATATTTGACCCGTAGGAGTATAAATCACCCAAGTAGCAGAGGCTAAGTGTTGAGTGTGACGGCTTGCACCATCCGTGAATCCTATATAGATGGAAGACTCCATTGAAATCTTTCATAAGAAACATAAGCTAATCAACAAACCTGATCACCATAAGAAAAACCTAACTATGCAAAATTCTATACAATAATATACAATAGTCAGCCCTGGCTGAAAATTATGCATAGTACATTTTAAGATAGAGCCCATTTCTAGGCTCTGCCAAGGCCGTCCCCTCATAATCTATTAGCTCATAAGCGCCCTTCTCTAACACATGTTTAACCATGTATGGACCATGCCACATGGGGTTGAACTTTCCTACCCCCAAGGGGTCCTTAGCTTGATCCCACAAAAGGACCAAATCTCCTTCATTAAACCTCCTTGGATGGATAGATTTATCATACTGGACCTTAACGCAACGCTTATTCACTTCTAGAGCCACTAAAGTATCTCAGCGTTGCTCATCAAGCTACTCTAAGTGGACCAAACGCTCCTCCAATGGGGAAGTGTCTAGTAAGAGCTCTATGGATAGCTTCAAAGAAGGGATTTCACACTCAACCGACAATATAGACTCCACTGCATGGATAAGCTGATATGGAGAAAAATTGATGGAAGTCTTGACCGCGGTCCTATAAGCCCACAAAGCAAGATATAACATGATATGCCAATTGGTCTTGATTTGTGCGAGGGTATGTTGGGGAATAGACTTGAGTGATATGTTCATTGCTTCAACTTTTCCATTCGCTTGAGGGTAATAAGAAGAAGAATTCTCCTGCTTATACCCTAACTTTGAGGCCAACTCTTCCATCATGCGATTCTAAAAGTGCCTATCATGGTTAGTGACAAGCTCTTTCGTAATACCAAACCGAGTAATAATCTGGTTAAATATGAAGTGTGCGGCTGTCTCACCATCAAATTTAACTATAGGCATAGCCTCAGCCCATTTCAGGAAGTAGTCAACAGCCACAATAATATGATGATGTCCCCTAGCTGAAGCTAGGTTTCAATCCATGAAATCAATCGCCCACTTAGTGAAGGGACTGACGGTGATAATTGGATATAACGGGGTAGGACGTGAGTGCATATTATGTGCGAACACCTGGAAAGGGTGGCACTTCTTGACCACATTGACACAATCTTTAAAGATCGACGGCCAGAAATAACCCGCTCTCAAGATTTTTTGAGCTGTAGAAATCCCAGATAAATGACCACCACACGCCCCTCCATGGCAATCATTCAGCACAAGCTCAACCTCCTCATGATTTAAACAATGACGTAAAATGTAATCTACCCCATGGCGGTACAATGTGTTACCCACTATGAGGTAATTCTTGGATACGCAATGTAATCGTCATCGTTCATCTCGTGAAAGGTGAGTAGGGACCTTTAATGTTTGTAAATATATGCTATTATCTCCATACCGTGGATTCAAAGTTGAGATCAAGAAGATGTGCTCATCAAAAAACGTATCTTCACAAGCCACCTCCTCTTCCTCATTCAGGAAATCAAATATAAGCTCCACAAAAATTAACGATTTCTTCAATTTTTCCAAAACAAACTCGAGATTCAATTCTTGCAAAATGACAATCCACTTATTATACTTTCCCCCTATCATCCTTCTAGTGAGGACGAATTGAAATTGATTGACATGGGAAACCACCAAGGTATAGCGAAGGAGAATATAGTGTCTCAATCTTTGAACCGCATGAACGGTATCTAAGGCAAGATTCTCCACATGGGAATAATGGATCTCTGCATCTATAAGGTTCCAGCTCAGATAATATATGATATGCTCTTGGAGCTCCTCATCCTCTTGAACCAAAACCATACCAATCATCTCCATGGATACGGCCACATAAAGTATAAATTCATGGCTATAGTCTAGTGGACTAATCACCAGACCGATGCTAAGGCTCGTTTAAGCACATCAAAGGACTCCTGGGCTTGCTCATCCCAACAAAAGATAGTGTCCATCTTCAAAAGACGCATAAAGCCTCTAGTCAAATTGAAAAAGTTCATGACAAATATCTGTAACAATTTTTCCATGCCTTGCAAACATTGAAGATGTCTAATGTTTCTCGGGGGAGACAATTGAAGTATTGCCTCAACCTTCAAAGGGTCGACTCTTATACCCTCCTTAGAGACAATGAACCCTAATAAGTGATGAGACTTCATGCAAAAGATGCAATTGTGAGGATTTAACCTGACCAAGTAATGGCGGCACCTTTTGAACACTAATGTCAAATGGTAGGAATGATGCATTCTCATACACGAATGAGCAACAAGGTCATCCAAAAATACTTTGATAATAAATTTGAGATCATGGAATATCAAGGTCATATCCTGCTGAAAAGTACCTTTGGGGTTTTTATGGCTGAAAGACATCTTTCGATATGCAAAGGTTCGCCAAGGACAAATAAAGGCGTTTTTATGTTGGTCCTCAGATTTAATCTATATCTGATTGTATCTAGAAAAGTCATCCATAAAGGAAAATACCATGCTTCTCACACACTCATCCAAAATATGGTCAATAAATGGTGTGCAAAAATTATCTTTTGGACATGCACGATTCAAGTCATGGAAATCAGTGCATATGCGGATCGTTCCCTTCTTCTTATCAACCAAAACAGGGTTTGAAACCCACTCCGTTAAGGGAATGGGATAGATAAAACTGGCATTCAAAAAATTTTCTATCTCAACCTTAATCGTAGGTGCCTTCCTAGGATTCACTGCATGCAAGCATTGTCGAACAAGCTTAGTATTAGGATAAGTTTTAATCTCATGCTCAACAATGCAAGATTTTATAGCTAGCATTTCCTCGTATGACCAAGCAAATACATCACAAAATTCTTTGAACAGCTCAGTATACTCTTATATCTCAGCATGGGAACATTCTTCCCCAATATAGAAATTCTTAATATTTCCAAGATCATGATAGATATTGATAGGGATGGTAGGAGATATATTCGCCATGTTTCTATCAGCCATCGGACCAGGGGAGCTTAATGGAACCATGGGACTACCAATTCTCTCACTAAGAATCTCCCTAAAGTCTTCACACTCCAAACAACCAAGCTCAGGAAGAAAATAATATATACGATGCAACTCTTCCCAAGGTGGCTCAACCCCAGACATGGCCTCGATAATAGCTTCATCTGAAGGAAAAAAACTATCAAGGCAGTCATGTGTGTGAGAAGACTGAACTGCCCATGCCGACAACACATATGGGTCCTCCTCTTCCGTCCATGAAGAGGAAGGACTAGACTCTGCAACACACTCAATATTAGCTTGATATGCTATCATAGTTGTAGGCAACAACACATCCATTCCGATGGGTTCACATGAAGGACTCGGTGTAGGAAGAATCCAAGGATATTCCATATGGGTTGTGCAAAAAGACACCAATCTCACTGACGATGAAGCCTCAATGGAACTAGACCCGATCATAAGAATAGGTGTAGAACAACTAAAGCTTCCCATAAGGGATGGATACATGCCCACACGCACACTCCTAGTTGTCGGCTGAGAGTGCTTGATAATCAGGATAGAAGCTCCTGAAGATGCAGTAACCAGCAGATTCTTGAATGACGTTTGATTAATCGTAACTATATTCCCATTAAATGGAAAGCATACAACTTGAAATAGAGAGGAAGCTACAACTTGCATACTGTACATCCAATTCCTACCCAGCAACAAATTGTAGTCAAGGGGTGCATCAACCACCGCGACCTCTATTGCAACAGTCTTCCCTCCCAAATGAAATTTAAGAGAAGTAAGAATGGCGTGTGGCTAAAATGATCTACCATCAAAAGTAGTCAACATGGTAGTGGATTTAGGCAACTCAGGGAAACCCAAACCCTTCCAACATGCCAAAGGCATCATGGAAGCAACAACACCTTCATGAATCACAGTGCATTTGACAGTCATGTTAAGACATTCTACATGAATCAAGAGAGACACATAGTAAAGCAAGCGAGGCTATAGTCCTGCGGTTTCAAATTTGATGACGGAGGAAGAATTATCATCGTTTACACCAAGGGAAGAAAGCAAGCCTTCCTTTGCGAAGGACAACTCTAAAGTACTTCTAATGCAGACATCACACAACGATTGTGGCCCGAATTCTTGACAACATAATAGTTATGGGCGGCTCGAGAATTAGGATTGTGCACCAAACGTTTAAGGACTCCCTTAGGAATGCAAGGTGGAACTTCAGGTTTATCCACAATTTTTTCAATACGCAAAGGACTCCCAGGTGGATTAGGTTCCTTTCCAAGGTCTGGTTGTGACAAACCATAGTCCTTCGCACGGGTCACAACCTTAGTAGCATGTACAATATTGATGCAACCATGACCACTACTAGCTTCCAGTGGATCTTGATCCCCACCAAACTGATCATGGGTCCTCAAGTTCATGTTTTGATTATGAATTAAAGGGTTAGTCAGCATAGCTAGGCCCTGCGCTATGAATCTCGAGGCTTCTTCTATCTTAGGGCACAAGTGAGTGAGGTGGTCATCCTTACACAACTTGTAAGGAAACTTAAACTTACATTTAGGCTGCTTGTCCCCCCCAGCATTTTGGGCGTTCTTGTCATTAGAATGGGAATTTTCATTTCTATTCCCACCTTTACGATTTTTCTTACCCTTCTTCTTATTCCTTTCAGGTTGTTGGTTACCCTTCTGGTCCAATGATTGCATCGAAAGCACACTCGCCATTTAGGTGGGTTGAGACGAAGCTGTGGCTTGTCCCAAGGAAGATTGGTTGATAGATAATTGACTGATCTGCTTCACAACTGAATTTGTGGGTTTGGCACTCGTACAACCAACAATGCCATCAGCATGTGGTTCAGGTTTGATCTTAGGGTCGAAACTAGAATGCGGAGCATTAAGAATGATCTCATATAACAAACCAGATTGAGCATAAATCAAGTCCAATTCCTGCGCCCTAAAAATCGCTTGTTCCTCATTCTAAACTACAGATGTGGAAACATCCTTTTCTATATAAGGTAGTAACGACTTAAGGAACCATTCGAGGAGAAACTCCAACAGTATGAAGGTTTTAATCAATCTCTTCCGTCTGTGCCACTCTTTGATACGGTCTGAGATATGGGTGGCTTTATCTTGCTGAAATGCCGACAAGATATCTGTACCAACGTCGTAACGCACTGGTAGCTGGAAGTGGTTGATAAAATTTATAGCTAGGTCATCAAAACAAATTGAATGCCCCCCTAGGTAGCTCTATGTACCATTTCGCGACAAGCCCGGTGAGGGTGCATTGAAATAGCCTTAAACGGATCGAATCTTTATGTAAGGAATTAGAAGAGCACCATAGGTGAAATGTGGTAACATGTTCACTCAGATATTCTCCTAGTTTTCCCTTGAACTTGGGAATTTCCGAGGGAAGATTTGTAGGGACATCTGACAAATTCAGGTCATAAGATACTGAATCATTCGTAAGTCTCGACAGGTCAGGCGGATTTAACATTACAAGAATAGGGAGCCTATGTTGAGCAGGTCTATGAGGCACTACCTAATAATTTTGGTTCACATAGCATTGATTACGGTAACCACCATGGCCATGGCCATAGTATCCTCCTCTCATTTGACCCATGTAGGGTGGCATGGAAGCACCATAGTGTGGTGTACCTTGACTATGTTGGGGTACAAATCCATAATTTAGAGAGTAAGTGGGTTGTTGATACCCGTACCCATACGGTGAATAACTCCATGCATATTGCGGTCCATAATATGGTCCATAAGAAGTCCCATGAGATGTCCCATGAGAAACTCCATAGGTAGGAATAGACATTTCGGAAGTAGGAATATGACCTCCAGAAGTAGGAATATGACCTCCCAAAACAACAGGAGGTACTTGACTCTGAGACACAACTACTTGAGTAGCAGCAGTACGCACATGGCTCATAGCAAAATTTCGGGCTGAAGGACCATGTGAATGTGGGGGAGGGATACAATTCGAAGAACTAGGAATAGAGGACAAAGGGACATGTGAAGCTATGTAAGTGGTGTTCCCTATAGTCACTCGTCTTGGTTCTGGTATCCTAATAGGACTACTAACACCAGGTCTAGGACGAACTTGTGATGTAGCTTCCACCACCAGGATGGAAGGTGCAATGTGACTCGTGCTCCCAAACCTCTCCACATGGTAAGGAATAGGAGTGCCCCCAGGTGTAGTGTTAGGTTCAAACTCTGACTCAACATGAAATGGTAGATCTTTTGTGGAGATACCAAACATGCCATAACTATCATAACTAGTGCTTGAAGGTTCATGATGAGTCTCGTCACCCGACATCCAATACCGGCGACCTGTGTACGAGGGATCATACCTAGAGTGAGTAGGTATAGCATGTGAAGGATCATACCCAAAGTGTGTAGGTATATTAGGTGAAGGATCATATACAGGCATAGGATCCTCTTCCCCGACCTCATGAGGTGGAGAAGACAACTCAATAATTTCATCTTCATGATCTCCCATGGTGTGTGAATGAATGTGAGAAGGGGGAAGTCCTGCTAAATGACGAGAACGATGGGGTGTCGTACCTGAATCAACAATTACTCAAAAAATGTAGAAGAATATCTAATTACGCAAACCCTAAGAAAGATAATGTGCACAGAGCATACACCAATATAATCTAAAGCCAATAACAAGCAAACAAGGGTAGGATATGTGAGCTCCCGAATTAAGCAGGTATGCTTCGCCTAGGAGAGGCTTGAGACTCCCATACACCAAGCGAAGGTTTGTAACCAATTATTGTGGCTCTCAGCTTCAATGCGTATAGAGACTATGCTGTCTGACCCCAACCTGGCTGGGACACCTGTAGAATAACCCCTGCAAAGTACCCCCTCGATAACCTAGGTAAGGCAACTAAGGTCACCTCAATATAATCAATGCTTAGGCGGACAGTCATAGGCTGGATTGACCATATGGGAAAGGTAGCAAAGCCTGAAACTCTCGAAAGATCCCCCAGATACGAATACAATCCTATAAATATCTCTGGTGCTACTAAGTTATAACTAGGGGTCATCCCAATCAATAACCTCTCACACTACCTTGTGCTTAACTCCCTTGTAAGAGGAGGATCCTAAGAAACACTAATTATACCAAGGAATTTCACACTCTCACCTGGACAGACACATACATGTTGTTGTTTAGTGGTCTTGGATAATTTACTCACAATGAACTATTCCAAGACCCTAAAACCTAATCTTGTTGGTGTACCCTATCAAAGAAAATAATGTAATCCATTTTAATTAAGCGTTGATTTTATTTGGATTTATTACTCAAAAAAGGTAGATGACCGTGCAACCAATGGTGTTATGATGCAACATGAAGTAAAATGCACACCTAACAATCAATGCAATGTGGAAATTAAGGTCAGCAATATATTAATTTTACTCACAACAATTATCAATTGATCATGCAAAATCACTCACAAAAGAGACTGAAAATGGAGCTGTAAGACTAAACTGTATTATGTAAGTGTACAATATCCAAACCTATAATAAAATAGGCTACTGAATAAATAGAATACATCAGGAAATCGAATGCATGAGGAAGCATCCAAATCTAGCATAAAGCAGGCTTACCAAAAATAAGCAACTCCCCCATAGGTGTAAAAAGTTGATCCCAAATCTGTCATGGAGCTCACGAATTGGAAAGGGCGCATGGGAAATCTAATGAGTGATGAAATGGCAGCTCATACATGCTTTTGCATGGAGAAAAGAGTGGAGGATGAAGAGGACAAAAAACTAGTTCACCTCACCTAGTCTAGCTTTCCTGTGTGCCTTAAAACATTGAAAAAGCAAGCAATAAAGCAGAAAAAGAAGATAGGTGCCTAGGAGGCCAAGAATAAAGTAGATTTGATTCCTAAGGCTTTCCCAAGTGCTACATGAGTCAAATATGGAAAGTTTGACCTCTATGGATAGGAAAATAGCAACTTGCACAAGGTGGGACACATGAACTAGGCAAATAAGACAAAAATAAATGAATTAATGTCTAAGTGGGTAAACTATGGGTTGATTATTCTAACACCCCCCCTTAATCCTGACTTTATGAGTAATATATAAAAAATATAGGGCCTAGAAACAAGGCTTAGTCACCCTTTACATACTGCATGTCCAAATAAACAAGGAAAGAGGCAAAACCAACTTGGGAAAATCCTCCCTTAAACATGGACTGTAAAACAAAATTGTAGAATCTTGTCTTCACTTATGCTTTCACAGCATGGTCAGAAATCCCCAGTAGTGATTTGAGATTTTTGAATGTCTTCTCACAAAATTCTTTGGTGAAGATATCAGCTACTTGTTCTGAAGATGAACAGAAGAGTAGGTGAATGGTGCCATCATGCACAAGTTCTCTGATGTAGTGCATATGGATCTCAATGTGTCTGGTTCTCTGCTTCTGAACTGGATCCTTACAGATTCAAATGGTACTCTGGTTATCACAGTAGATGGTAGTTGAGTACTCAGGTTCGAAGCCACACTCTCCAAGTAAACCCTGCAACCATAAACATTGAGTTGCTGCATTAACAACTCCTCTGTACTCTGCTTCTGTAGATGAGAGTGCAATGGCACTCTGTTTCTTGCTTGACCAGCTGATTGGTCCTTCTGCAATCATGAACACATATCCTTAAGTGGAATTTCTTTCTGTTCTATCACCTGCCCAATCACTATCAGTAAATCCAATCAACTCAAGATCAGATTTTTCTTTATAGAAGATCCCATGTGTCCTTGTTCCCTGAACAAAGTTTAGGATCCTTTTGGCTGATTTCTAATGGATCTCTTGAGGCTGATCCATGAATCTAGAAGCCACACTTACTGCATAACAAATATCAGGTCGATTATGTGTCAAATACAACAAACAGCCTATCAATTGCCTATACAGTGTATTGTTTACCATCGGTGAAGAATCAGCTTCGTCTAGCTTCACTACTGAAAGGAAGGGAGTTTTGCTTGCTTTGCAATCCTTCATTTTGAATTTTTTCAGCAAGTCCAAGGCATATTTGGACTTGTGCACCTTGATTCCATATTTGGTTTGAGAGATATCAAGCCCCAAAAATTGGCTTAAGAGCCCCAAATCTGTCATGGAGAAGGCTTGGTTCATAGCTCCTTTTAAGGAAGCAATATCAGCCTGTGAGCTTCCTGTAATGAGGAGGTCATCAACATATAACACAATGATCATTAATGAACCATTAACTAACTTCAAATAGACATTTGGATCTGATTTTCACCGAACAAAATTCAATGATAGAAAGAAGCTATCAATCTTGGCATACCAAGCCCTGGGGGCTTGCTTTAGCCCATACAATGAATTTCTCAACCTGCACACAAGAGAAGGGTTAGTAGAAAAACCTTGAGGATGCTGCATATATATCTCCTCAGTGAGATCTCCATTTATAAAGGAACACTTTACATCCATGTGATGTACCTCCCATTGCCTTGAGGCTGCAATGGCTAGAGCTATCCTGATGGAGTCCATTTTTGCCACTGGGGAAAAGGTCTCATTGTAATCTATGCCATGAACCTGTGAGTAGCCATTGGATACCAATATAGCCTTGTACTTCAGTGGTGAACCATCAGCAGAAAATTTGGTCTTATAGACCCACTTACACTGTACTAGTTTTCTCCCTGGGGGAAGATCCACTAGCTGCCATGTGTTGCTCTTCTGGAGTGAGTTGAACTCCTCCTTCATGGTTGTTTGCCATATTGGATATCCTGATGCTTATTCATATGTTTGAGGATTATACTCCACCATCAAATAGCATTTTTCAGCAAACATAGGATCCTTCATGCACAGACCACTCTCAAATTGAGATCTATTCCTCCTTGGGTCATTGGGATCCCCAGCTAGCTCACCTGCTGCATGTAGTGTCTTGGATGCACATTTTGGCCTTGTGGGGCTGTTAGGGTCTAAAATAAACTCATCTCCATCAGACAAATAAGAATCATCATGTTCAACAAACTCTTTACTTACTTCTTGAGGTTCAAGTGGTGAAGAGGCTTCACCAACTTCCACTTCTACAAGGGGTTCTTCTTCAAACTGAACACACCTTTCGATGAAGGATTTATTTGTTCTCAAATTTATCAACTTGTAACCTTTTGAATCTTCAGAGTATCCAACAAAAATACACTCTTGGCTTTGGGGCTGCAAATCCTTCCTCTTCTCTGTCGGGATTCTAGCCCATGCCTTTGAGCCAAAAATCCTGAAATGAGTCACATCTGGCTTGTGCCCACTCCATGCTTCGAAGGGAGTCATACCATCAAGATGTTTGTGAGGCACCCTATTCTGAATATAGGCTACACAGTTGATAGCTTCGGCCCAGTACTTTGGTGGAAAATTTTTGGCCTCCATCATGCATGTTGCCATCTCCTTCAGTGATCTGTTCTTCCTCTCAGCAACACCATTTTGCTGTGGTGTGTAAGGGATAAAATGCTGCATCTGAATACCTGCATCTGCACAATAATTAATAAACTCAGAATTGACATAGTCACCACCATTGTCAGATTTGAGGGCCTTGAGTTTCCTTCTAGACTGGTTTTCAACCAAAGCCTTAAAGACTTTGAATAGGCCAAAAACTTCAGACTTGTGTTTCAGGAAGTGAACCCAGCAATTCCTGGAAAACTCATCAATGAAATTTAATGCATACTTGGCCTGACTCATGGACATATGAGGGAATGGACCAGCAACATCACTGTGGATCAGCTCGAGGGGTGCAGAGGTTCTCTCATGACTAGCTCTCTCAAATTTGTGCTCTGGGTATTTTGCTAGGATACAGCCTTGGCAGACTCCTTTGGAAAATTTTATCTTGGGAAACCCTATGACCATTTATTTTTCACTAATATTAGACAGATACTTGTAATTTAGATGGCCAAATCTTTCATGCCACAGCTTCCTGGATTCATTAGCATGAATGAGAAGAGTAGAGGGGTTTGAGTAAGGTAGGAAGTATGAGAACATGTATACCTTTTGAGCATGATTCGCAACTCCTTTTGCAATGACTCTACCAGTTGAAATATTTGTGATCTCAACTTCATCGGGGAAGAATATGACCTTAGGAGACCCAGTGTGGGTCATCTGGTACACTGACAGGAAGTTGGAGGCGAGACCAGGGACATATAGCACATTGCTGAACTTACCATGATCAAGATCTATCCTTCCTTTGCCTTTAATTTCAGTGAGAGAGTCATATCCCAGTACAATAGATGGTCCTTTCGACATATCCAGTGAGGAGAAGGTCTCCTTAGTCGAAACCATGTGTCTTGAAGCTCCAGAATCTATGATAAAACTGGGTGAGCTTGATGTGCCAGCAACTAGAGCATGAACTCTCTCTCTGTCGTCGGAACTTGATCCTCCTTCTCTCTTCTTTGAGATTTTTGGAAGGGAGATGCCATTCTTCTCCAGGATATTTGTCATCATGTCTATCTGCTTTTTCATACAAGAGCTTTCAGTGTGATTTCCCTTATTGCAGTATGCGCACTTGTTCATTTCACCTTTGTTCTTCTTCTTCTGGTTATTCTTCTTGGGACCTTGTTGATCCTCCGGATACTATTTCTTGTATCTCTTTTGCTCAGGTGGATTTTTAGCTTTCTTTTTGCTTTTTGAATCCACCCTCGAATCTCCAGCAATCAAATCTTGATCTTTGGATGGTTTGATGGTGCCCATCATCACCAGCTTGTCCTGTTCTTGTGTGAGAGATTCCATGAAATCTGCAAGGCTAGGCATCTTCTAGGTTCGAGTTGTCAGTTTTGTGGCATAGAAGGTCAAAACAAACACTGAATAATCAGGGCCCAGCTTCGAGAGGATGGCCAGTATGAGCTGATCATCTTTCTTTTCAATACCACACTGTTTCAGCTGCAAAACTAGTGCTTTGAACTTGGAGAAATATAGCTGCAGGGATTCAAATCTTGTTGGACTTAGAGAAATCAGCTCATTTCAATTTGATGTCCCCTCATCTCATCTATATTTCCAAAAATATTAGTAATCTTCTCCCATACTTCATTTGGTGATGTCAATCCATCGAGATGGAAAAGGAGGTCTCTGAAAATACTGAGGCACAGGAGGCCATAAGCCTCATCCCTCCTGTTGTGCCATTTGATCTTCTCTGCAGTTGCATTGGGCTCTGCTTCTATTGCCATAGTCACCCTGTAGAGGCCTTTTGTTCTCAACAGTATCTCCATCTCTGCTTTCCATTCAAAGAAATTGAAGGGAGTCAAGATAGTTTTCTATGATTGATCCATAGCTCTAGAAAATTTGTCCCGGCTGTCAGTAGAAGGCTCCCAGTCTTTGATGTCGAACCTGCAAAACAATTTTTAAAGGAGAGAAAAAACCTACAATGTCTCTGATACCATGTGGAAATTAATGCCAGCAATAGATTAATTTTACTCACAACAATTATCAATTGATCATGCAAAATCACTCACAAAAGAGACTGAAAATGGAGTTGTAACACTAAACTGTATTATGTAAGTGTACAATAGCCAACCCTATAAAAACATAGGCTACTGAATAAATAGAATACATCAAGAAATCAAATGCATGAGGAAGCATCCAAATCTAGCATAAAGCAGGCTCACCAAAAATAAGCAAATCCCCCATAGGTGTAAAAAGCTGATCCCAAATCTGTCATGGAGCTCATGAATTGGAAAGGACACATGGGAAAGCTAATGAGTGATGAAATGGAAGCTCATACATTCTTTTTCATGGATAAAAGAGTGGAGGATGAAGAGGACAAAAAACTAGTTCACCTCACCTAGTCTAGCTTTCCTATGTGCCTTAAAACACTGAAAAAGCAGGCAATAAAGTAGAAAAAGCAGATAGGCACCTAGGAGGCCAGGAATAAAGCAGATTTGATTCCTAAGGATTTCCCAAGCGCTACATGAGTCAAAGATGGCAATTTTGACCTCTATGGATAGGCAAATAGCAACTTGCACAAGGTGGGACACATGAACTAGGCAAATAAGAGAAAAATAAATGAATTAATGTCTAAGTGGGTAAACTATGGGTTGATTATTATAACATGCAAATGCATTGTTTCGAATGAAAAAACAGGTTATGCTACTACTTGAAATGCAAAATTTTCTTCAAATACCAAATGCAGTCGTTCCTATATGAAAGCCTAATTAATACTTCTCTAAGAAAACCTAGTGCAAGTACCATGCAAAGTGCAAAGTGCAATGCATAATGATGCAAAGAAGCAAATATTTTTGGATTTTTTGAATAAAAATGAGATACTAAAGCAAAATAATGATTCTACCACCCCTAGACTCTGCAAGCACAATCAAACAGTACTCACACAAAGTGCTAATGTAAAATAAATATAATGCACTAATCCCAAAACAAAAAATAAAAAATGCAATGACAAGAACATTCTTAAAAAATAAATTTACCGTAAAAATGTGTCTTTAGTCAGAAACAAAGGTGTATACAGACTCTAAAAGTATCAAAGGAGACTTAGCAATCATTAAAATTCACCTAGCAACAATCAATCTTCCTCTAGAAGGAAAAACTCAGGGAATATGCGACTGTTTGCAGTAAACCCGCGTCTGTACACGAATATAGAAGTCAAAGCTGCGCGTATACATGACTGTGAGTTATATACTCACATATAGGTAGGAAAATGTATAAAAATGAAGGCAAATAGATAAACTGAGACAAAATTCACACCAATCAGACACTACCATGCAAACATGCCCCCAGACCCAACTCAGAAATAGAGAAATAAGAGCAATTCAAGAACACTGAATGCCGATAAAAACCCCCAAAGGACAACTACTAGGAACTCCCTAGCGGAGTCGTCAATTCTATTACAAAGAGAAATTCCTATGGCTTGGGGTACCACAATAGACAGCTTGACTCCAGAAATCAATCCTTTCCTATATCCAAGAGAATCCAAATAACTAACACTAAAGGATCTCGATTTGTACGTTATTCCGGACGATTGATCTAGATCCCTGTTGAGCTTTCCAACTTCAGCTTGAATTGATAAATTGCTTCCTCAACATTCAATAAACAAGACAAGCATACTATATATAATTGTGTCATCTCTACTCTATCATATATAATCAATAACATATAAGCATTTGAAATCATCCATGGATCAAATATTCATTCAAATACACATTATTGGATAGGAAAAGATGTTTCTATTAACATAAAACAGATATTACAATAGAGACAAGCTCTGTCGGCACGTCTGCAAATTGGAGAAATTGAGTCCCCCACTTGGGCCTCCACCACTTCAATCCTCCATCTCTCGATAGCAAGTTCACAAGCAAAAGGAAATCTTGGGAAGAACACAAAAGTGCTACAAGGGACAAAGTGATGCAGACTCAAGTATAAGCTCTGGAAACAATGGACTATAGTTCTCTTGCTCTCATTTCTTCATATGCCCTCAATGTATCCAAAGGGTTCCTTATATAGATCTTCAATGGGGTAAGGAAAGGTCGAATCCGAGCGATCTCAAGGCATATGGAATCCCAGGAGACAAGTGAGTCGGATCCACATCAAGGAAAACTCCAAAATAATTTGGCCTTTTGCACATATCCCAATGTATGCAATTTTAGGGGTCAAATCCACATATATACGCAAGAAAGGGTTTATAAGTCGTGTATGGAAATTTTAGCATGTTTTTAGGGATGATCTTGGAAACATCAAATGAACAAAAATGGTCCATGGGGTCTAAGGAGTCTGTACAGGGACAGGAAAGGTGTTGAAGGATCAAGTCGATAAGTCGACTTGAACGAGATCCGGCTTAGGTGATCAACTGACTAAGTCGATGGGATGACTTAGTCGATCAGCCGACTAAGTCGATCGGGCGACTAAACTAAGAAAATAGGTTTGCCACCTAAGGTCACGTCGGTTCACCGAACCGACAGGTAGTTATTTTGTAACCGCTCTGTAATCATATATATTAGGCTATTGAGCCAGATGAGAACTCAATTCTGTTCTCTTGTATGGACTCATTTTGTGTAATATAATTTGTTTATTCTTCTATCTGTTCTTACCTCTTGTCCTTGTTTTATATTTATATATGTTTTAGTGTGTATTATTGGTAACCTTATGTGATCTATGAGATTACAACATTGGTTCCGTTGCCGGTAGTACACAACTGGAATGTATGCAAACAGATGATACCAAAGCAAGAGATTAAGGACTGGTGGGAATGTAAAGTTGCAAAATATTTGTAGAATTAGGCATGAAGGAATAGATTAATAGTCGCACAAGAAAAAGAAATATTTTTCACAGAGACACATGAAAAGTTTGTCAAATCAGTGCCTCAATTTTTGAAGAAATTCTTGGATGAGAAAACCAGACGAGATTAAAGAACAACAGTTGTTGGAAAAACTGATCCGCAGAGGTAGAACAAACTTGTTGGATTGGTTTGAGAAAATCATCGATGACTTTTTTGAGGAACAAGCGGTCGAAGACAGAACTTCAGTAGAAACTGTGAAGGAGAAATTTTACAGAGATCTCACCGAACAATTTCTGTGTTCCCTACCGACCTTGTTGTTCAAATTTTTGATCGAGAAAGGTGTAGCACATATCGTTGAACCTCGTCCATCACTCCATGAACTACCAACAAATTCTAACTGGCTGGAGAAGCAGAGGAAGTGGGAAAAATTCATTGCATAAAGGGAGTGGGAATACTTCCTAAGCAAATAGACCAAACTATCCGGGCTTTCTAAAAAGTGTCGGGTAGGCTATGGGGGGATAGCTGGTCATATGTCAAGATAGAGTATAGTGGATCCTAGTTGACAAGAACCAGATATCAATCACCAGTAATGAGAAGTTGACTAAAAGGGAACTCAAGATAATAGTATCATACGAGGTTATGTCGAACATTCAGAAAATAGAAAGGGAAGAGAGACACCATAGAAGGGAAGCAAGACAAGAAAGAGCCTTAGAGCTGCACAGAGGAAGGAACCCTAGGGAGAATGACCAGGCAGAGAATCCGCCAGAGTCAAGTCTTGACCAACATGAAGAAGGTGTAGAACAAGAAGCATCCCATAAGGAGGAAGAACTGTGGATAGAGCATCCAGAAGCTCTCCAATTAAGAGCTCCCAATGAAGGAACAACCCTTTCCCCATTGAATCCGTGTACTCGAATACAGACTATTGTCGAAGAATACCTATCACTACGAGTTGGTGACTTCAGTAGATGGAGTCGACTAGGCGACGAAACGTACACTGGGTGACACCTCATTATACGTCTACCAGTGGAAGGGAACTGGGTGACCTTTCAAGCGGTACCCTCCCTCCGAAGTATCCACTTTCTCTTACCGACACATGAAGGAGCACCGCCCCACCAAATATAGCTTTAGAAGAAATAGAACACTCAGAACTGCGGTCAAATAGTTGGAATGGACCATCGACAGTAGAATTCAACATCAACCGACTGCAAGTCGATGAAGAATCAACAACCGATGGAAACGAAAGTTCCATCAACTAGAGTTCCACAGGCACGAATACACTAATAACGCACCACCCTCATCACCAACCCCACCTCCACCGCCACCACCTTCTGAAGGCAGTTACAGTGATTCAGACATGGGTCACGGATCGGCTCACATTCCTCTATATGAGGGAGATGAAGACCCCAGACAACACTGGTTCATCTGTGAGTCAACTTGGGAGGTCAACTAGGTTACAGATGAAGATAGACAAATGGTACAGTTCATAGGAGCCTTAAGGAAAAGGGAATTTATGTGGTACATGACCTTTTTGGAAAGGCAACATAGAGCGACAAAAGCTAAGATTAAGGTGCAATTCTTGTCATTCTTCAAAACTCCAGATGCTAAGCACCTGGTCATTGAAAAACTTAAAAGAACATCACAAAAGCTAGGGGAATCCATCTGTGACTACGATAAGCGTTGGAAAGACCTATTGAGCCAGTTGGATTATGTTATAGATGAACAGTTACTAATCTAGTGGTTTCTTGCAGGGCTATCTCAAAAAGTACGTCGAAACATTAGCCTGGAGACATTCAAAACTTATGAAGATGCACTAATGAAAGATATTCAGGTAGAGATGGACGAGGATATACCCTCTTACCCCATGGAACACAGATTGGAAGAATAGCTCAATAATGTACAAAAGTATTTAAAGGAGCTAAGCCTCAAGAATCAGGAGATCTGGTGCACCAAATGCTTGACAGCTGGCCATTCGAAAGATAACTGTCGACAAGAATATAGCCGACAAGATGTTCGATTCATACATACCAAGTCCTTTTGCGACATTTTCCAGGAACATGGAGATCACTCTACGAAAGACTACCCGTTTAACATGAATAATGGCAAGGATTCCTGGTGTGCCATCTACAAGACCAAAAGTCATAACACGGCCGATTGTCAGTTAAACCTGAAGAACCGACAGAACTATTAGGTGGTCTACGAAATGAATGCAGTGGCACAACATATCGAGAAAAACAATCTAGAAAATGATTAGAATAGACAAATATATGACAGTCAACGATATGAGCACCGGTACGACAATCGACGCCAAGGCTACGGAGGAAGAGGTCAATTCTTTGGGAATCGCGACACACGACCGCATCGACCGATTTAGTGCTTCACATGTTACAAAGAGGGTCACCGGTATGTAGACTATCCATATAAGGATAGGACTGATCTCAAATTCTGTACCCACTGTGGGGTAGGGGATCACTCACTAGAGGATTTCCCTACCATGTTAGAAAAAAGTAATACCAAGAAAAATGTTAATGTCTTGTCTTGTGTGCAAAAGAATGATGTAATAACCACCAAAAATTTACATATTGTAACTCAGCAAGGAACAAAAACAGGAGCTGATAACCCCAGAAGTAGTAAAATTAAAGAGACAAATGTCTATCCTGACCCACTGAAGGAAAAAAAAACATATAAAGAAGCAACTCATGTATTTCAAGAAATTGCACAACAAGAAAACATGCATAACAATCGACCTAACACAATATATAAATTAATCTATCTCGTTCAAACAGACGAGTCGGTATCTCAGTTCATTGATCTGTTGCATGAAATAAAAGGTACCAACTCTGAAAAACAAACAAAGAACATCTGCAGCTTAAATAAAAAAGACAAAAGTGATGCCGACCCACTTGTCGACCTAGAAATCGAAGGTTACCACGTCCGACAAGTAGTGCTCAACTTCGGCTCACAAGTAAATATCATGACTCGTGACACGTGGGAACATATGGGTAGACCTCGATTCTATGAGTCAGGTATATACCTGAAACTAGCCGACCAAGTCCTAATTGAACCCATTGGAGTCTGGAAAAATGTCGACACGAGTATCAAAGGAATCTCGACCAAGGTCGATTTTGAAATCATTGACCCAAGGGAAGGATCCAGCTCCTTCCTAGCACTAGTCGATCGACCTTGGGATAAAAAGATGAAAGCGTCCATATCTTTGGATAAGGAACGAATCAAATTAAAAGGAAATGGTCAAAAGGTCATTGTACCGATTCATCCATCTCAAGGGGAACCTTGGACTTAACCTATTGATGAAGAAGTCAATGTCAGACAACTCTACCAAATCCACAACAATGCAAACTACACAGAACCAAACATCCACAAACAACTTCACTTAGGTAACCAAGACTCAGTTGGTTATAACTCAGACATTGAATTGTATGACTGGGAGATCGAGAACTATGAAACACAAGAAAGAGTGTGATGGACTATACAAAAAGTGCAGAAAAATCCCACCCAATAGTGCTTCATAGTATCCATTGTCCCAAAAATATTCGAAATAAAAATAAGGGAACAGCCTACCTTACAACCGACCAACCTGAATACTACACAACTACCAAGGTATAAGGAAAAGGAATCACCAGCCATGCATGTCGAGAAAGTATCTAAAAATATTGGTGAACATGGCCGACTTCAAAGCCTAGTTGAAACTTTTACAGGACAAGTAGCTAGATAGTGGGATACCCATCAGACAAGACTACAGACCTGGACAACTGCTTCGACTTACTTTTTCGAAAGGTATGGAGGAAATAATTTAACCGAACAAGCTCAGATACCTGTATTCACTCAAGGACAAAACCCAGAATATCATATCAAAAATTGTGAAAGGAGCGGAGAAGGATTGGATACAAGGATGAACGAGCATGGCCACACTTGTTCCCATCAAACCTAGCTAACTTACCTGACAAATGGTATAAGATGAAAGAAGCTAGAGGTGAAACCTTCTTATGGAATGAACTCAGGGAAAATTTTATTCAAGATTTCAACTTCATACCTCAAAATGAAAATTTGATCGAAACCGCAAAGCAAATTAAAGATTTTATTCAACCGACCGAAAACCAACCCTTACAAAAGAACTGACAGATAAGGGAATGTAACAATATACAAACAAGGTAAATACCACAGTTAACCTGATTACAATTAGAAAATGAAAACACAGAAGGAAAGAGATTTAGATGGAAATCCAACCATGTCGAGACGACAAAACCTATCTGCACAATCTTGAAAGTCGAAACAACTGACAAACAAGATACTGAGAGAATGACTGTAGCCGACTTCCCTACCACATTCTCACAGTTCAAAGAAAGAAGTCAAATAATCAATGAAGCCAAAGCACCAGAGTGGCTAGATGCTAAAGTCAAAACCAAAGAAGTCGACATCTCAAATGATGATCAACCAAAAATGGCAAAGATTGGTGACTACTGGAGCAAAAAACAAACCACAAAGATAGTGAATTTACTAAAGGAGTTCCAAGATGTATTTTCTATGGATTACAAAGACCTAACAGGATTAGTCCATGAAATGGGAGAAATGAAAATTGATACTAAACCTGATGTTCGACCTGTCAAGAAAAGGCCTTATAAACTAGCTCACAAATACAAGGAGATAGTTAAAAAGGAAATTGATAACATGTTAGCAGTAGGTATCATCTACCCTATAGACCAACCAGAATGGGAAATTCCAATGTTCATACAACCCAAGAAACATGACCTGACCAAACTAAGAATTTGTTTCGACTTCAGGGAACTAAACAAAGTAACACTGACAAACCCATTCCCAACCCCTTATGCAGATGAAATCTTGAATGAAGTTGCAGGACATGAATTCTACTCATTTACAGATGGATTCTTAGGCTATAACCAAGTATCAATAGCTAAATAGGACTAGAAGAAGACAACATTTGTGTGTGAATTCGGTTCCTTTGCTTACAAAGTTATGCCTTTTGGATTAAAGAATGCACCTGCAGTGTTTTCTCGAATTGTTGTAAAATCATTTCAAGAATACATCTATAAGACCATGGCAGTATACTTCGATGACTGGACAATATACTCCACCTTAAAATATCATTGCAAATGGCTCAGACTTATGCTGGAGAGATGTCGACAGATTCAAATCTCCCTAAATATCAAGAAATGTATATTTTTGACCCCCATAGGGATACTATTAGGGCACATTATCTGTAAGGAAGGTATTAAGGTCGACTTTGCAAAGATTAAAATTATCCTCGACCTGAAACCACCAGTAAACCCCAAACAAGTTAGGGTGTTACTTGGCCACACAGGCTATTACAGAAATTCATAAGATACTATTAAGATATGACCTATCCTCTTGAAGAACTATTAATGGAAGATCACAAGTTTAACTGGACAGAGGAATTCCACATATCATTCAAAAAATTAAAAAGAAAACTAGTTGAAGCCCCCATCCTAAAGTTTCCAAATTGGTTTATTAAATTCCATGTACATATTGATGCATCAAGACTAGCAATAGGAGCAATCCTAACTCAACCGGGAGTTGATGGAATGGATTATCCCATATTTTACAATAGTAGAAAATCAAACAAGGCTAAAAGAAACTATTTGACCATAGAACGAGAAGCCCTAGGTATGGTCTTTGCACTAAAAAAGTATCGACACTACCTCTTATCTAACCCCTTCATATTCTATACCGACCATCAGGCCCTGAATTATCTTGTCAATAAACCACTCCATCATGGAAGGATTTGTCGATGCTTACTTCTCTTCCAAGAATTTCAGTTTGAAGTCGTTGTCCGACCAGAAAAGTTGAATGTCGGGCCCGACCATCTATCCCGAATCGACACAGGAGAAGAACCGATCGGAGTCGACGATGACTTACCTGATGCACATTTATTTCGCATAGAAGCAGTCCCAGCCGAACTAGAAGAAATATCTCAGTTCTTAGAAGACGGACATGCACCAGAAGGTATGAGCACCAAGAAAAAGCAGATCTTAGCTATGAAGGCTGCACCATACAGTCTCAACAATGGATTTTTATACAAAATGGGATTAGATGACATCCTCAGAAGGTGTGTACTCGAACATGAATGAGACCAAATCATGCATGAAGCACACTATGGACTGGCAGGAGGAAATTTCCAAGCATAAACAACTGCAAAGAAAATCCAACAGTCATAATTATGGTGGCCGACACTCCACAGAGATTGCAAAAATTTTGTAATTCGATGTGACCGATGTCAACAACTAGGTCGACCTCTTCCTAGTACAGAAATTCCCTTGATATCAGTAAACCCTAGTCTCACATTCGAAATCTAGGCCATAGACTTCAGAGGACCATTTCCTACCCCAACGAAAAGATCAGGTGCAAGGTATATTATTACTGCAGTGGAATATGTCACTAAGTGGGTAGAAGCTAAACCAGTCGATACATGTTCTAGTGAGATAGATGCTAAGTTTATCTATGAGAATATTATCACTACATTTGGATGTCCACTAACCCTAATTAGTGACCATGGGACACACTTTATCCACAAGACTATCAAAACCCTGACCGACCAGTTCCAAGTCGACCACCGACGGAGTGCAACTTATCATCCTCAGTCGAATGGAGTGATTGAAGCATTCAATAGAACATTAACAAGAGGATTAACTAAAATATGTAATGCTGACAAGGATGACTGGGATGAGAAAACACCTGCAATCTTATGGGCATATAGAAAATCCTATAAACGATCGACCGACCAAACCCCTTTTCAACTAGTCTATGGACAAAAAGCAGTAGTTCCACTACACTTCCGACAACAGACACCTATTATCGCAGAAATAATACATGTTGATGCCAAATAGGGAAGGAAGGGTTGACTATTTCAACTTAGCAAGCTGGAAGAGCATCGACTCATTGCTATACAACACCAAGAAATCCAGAAGCAACAACAGAAAGCATGGCACGACCGTAAAATCAAGAACAAAAACCTGTCGGTTGGTCACCTTACTTTACTATACAATAGTCGGGTCAAAGGAAAACCTAAGAAACTCCACACATAATGGATGGGACCTTATGTTGTCGAAGAGATACATCCCAATGGATCAGTCCAACTAAAGACATTACAGGGCATAGTATTTCGGAAGCTCATTAATGGAGCCTGACTAAAACGCTACATATATATATATATATATATATATATATATATATATATATAACGACCATAACCGTCAACCAAAATCCATAAAAAACTAAAAATTCCAAAAAAAAATAATACCCTATAGACAGAAACCATGCCAGGAAATCACCATCTCGACAACCGCCATCATGACCATCGACCACTTTCATCGACCACTCCTGTTGACCATTCTCATCACCGACACCAAACGACGACCTCGATAATCCCATCATGCATTCATGACATCGAGCGTCGAAAGCAATTCACCATTAAATCACACTCACGTACTCTAGCTGGAACATCATGTCCGCCATTAATACACCCATTGCCGCACACAACCACAACATCGCCTATAAATACTGGACCACCAAAGGTTCATTCACCACAACCTATATAGACAGAGCATCAGAGCACCCAGTCGACCAAAAGCTGAGAACCCTGTAGTGACATCGACCAAACCGACACAATGGCCCCCAAGTGTTAGGGTTAACCTTGACTTGAGATCGAGTCAAAGGTGGTTAGGTATAGCACATGGTTTGGGCACATGGTTTGTTGTATCCCATGATATTGTCCCATGGTTTTGCATGTGATTAAGCCTTTATAAGGATTGAGGAGGCTCCATTGTAAATTGCATTGTATCGTACTGTGGACTGTATTGTACTGGATGTGAGTACTGTATGGTAATGGATGTCAGTATTGTATGGTACTGGATGTGGGAATTGTATTGTGCTGGAAGAGAGACTGTGAGAGCATGAAGATGAAGTGCAGCGGTTTTGCTGCAGGGCGTATCCCTTCATCTTTCTGGACTAAAATAAAAGGACTGGCAAATTTCTTTGTGGACGTAGCCCATTGTTTGGGTGAACCACGTTATATCTGTGTCTCTCTGTAATGTTTAATGTGTTTTTGCATCTTGTTTATTGATTTAACTATATAATTGTTATTGCTCTGTGGTCCTGTTTTTCTAACAATTGGTATCATAGCCAAAAGGTTTATTTCATTTGTAAAATCGCAGGAAAGAAGGGTTCCTGGTTTGAGTGGGAGCAATGGTGGAAGAAGGAAATTTTAGGGTCGATAAATTTAACAGCCAAAACTATCAGTTATGGAGGATGCAAATGGAGGACTATCTGTACCAGAAAGATATGTACCTGCCGTTGGGAGGAAAAGAAAAATAGCCAGTGACTATGAAGGATGAAGAATGGGAGGTTCTTGATAGAAAGGCACTAGGAACAATACGGCTGTGCCTAACTTCGTCAGTGGCCTTCAATATTTCGAAAGAAATAACAACAGAGGGTGTGATGAGCGCATTGAGTAAGCTCTACGAAAAACTCTCGGCTTCTAACAAGGTATTTTTAATGAAGTGTTTATTTAATATGAAGATGTTGGAAAGTGGATCTGTTGTTGACCATTTAAATGCGTTTAATACACTTACCAGTCAGTTAAGTTTTGTAAAAGTGAACTTTGATGATGAGGTTAGGGATCTTCTAATCTTGTGCTCATTGCCAGAAAGCTAGAATAGCTTGGTCATGGCTGTAAGTAACTTTGTCCCTAGTTAAAGCACTCTTAAGTTTGATGATGTTGTTAGTGTTATTCTTAGCGAGGAAATGCGAAGGAAAAGCATAGGTGAGACATCAGGTAATGCATTGACCAAGGAGAGCAGAGGGAGATAAAAAGAGAGAGGAAGGAGCCCAGGAAATCGCGGCAAGTCTAAAAAGGGAAGATCCAAGTCCAGATTCAAAAAAATAGAATGCTAGAACTACGGTAAGAAAGGACATCTAAAGAAAGACTGCAGAGCACCAAAGAAGAAAGAAAGGTGAGAGGCAGCAAGAGACTACCCAGGAAGAAAATGTAGTAGGTGATGTGTTACAAGATGCTTTGATTCTTGCATTAGATAATACTAGTGATTACTAGGTAGTAGATTCAGGGGCTTCATGTCATGCTACACCCCATAGGAAACTATTTTATGATTATTTTCAAGGTGATTTTGGGCATGTGTTATTGGGGGATGATGAACCATGTAAAATTGTTGGAAAGGGTAAGGTATGGATTAAACTAAATAATGGAAATGACTAGTTTCTAAAGGATGTAAGGCACATTCCTTCTATGAAAAGAAATATGATCTCAACAGGGCAGTTGGGAGATGGCGGCTATTTGTCTACATTTGGAGAAACGTGGTGGAAGGTCATTAAAGGATCAATGGTAATTGCAAAAGGAAATAGGATAGGTACGTTATATTTATGTCCTGATAACACTGATTATTCTATTTCTGTAGCTTCCACAGAAACAGGTGCAGTGTTGTGGCGTCATAGGCTTGGCCACATGATTGAGAAGGGGATGCAGATTCTCCACTCAAGGAAACTGCTTCCAGATCTGAAGCAGGTAAGTTTGGAATTTTTTGAGAACTGTGTTTATGGAAAACAGAAGAGAGTTAGATTTCTCAGGGTTGGGAAACAAAAGAAGAGTGAAAATTTAGAGCTTGTCCATACAGATGTATGGGGACCAGCTCAGGTACAATCTCTTGGTGGCTCTCGTTATTATGTTAATTTTATTGATGATGCAACTAGAAAAACTTGGGTTTATTGCATTAGATAGAAATCTGATGTGTTTGATACTTTTAAGAAGTGGAAAGCTTTGGCTGAGAATGAGACAGGAAAAAGGTTGAAATGTCTCAGATCTGATAAAGGAGGTGAGTATTGTAGCAAGGAGTTTGATAGTTACTGTTCACACAATGGGATTCGTAGAGAGAAGATAGTCCCTGGAACACCCCAAGAAAATGGTGTGTCAGAAAGGATGACCAAAACGATCATGGAATGTGCAAGGTGTATGAGATTGCATGCAAGGTTACCCTTACAGTTTTGGGCTGATGCTGTAAACACTGTGTTAGCACTCAGAATGTACCCAGGTTGTAAAAGGTAAACTCCAAGGTAACAGCAAAACCACTTTAGAAAGAAACTGGTATTTTCTTCCAGAGAGGAATCTCTCAATAAATATTTTGACAGGACCAGATATAAAACAATATTTAAAGATTTGTATGTATGGCTGAAACAATCACATAACCATTGGGCATGGAGTCACACACATATAAAGATATCACAAAGAGATTTACATGGGATTCATCAAAGGCAATATAATCACATCATCACAGTCATTCAATTTAATCCAGGTGAAACAGAAAAGACGAGGAAACAATCCATTAACACAGAGCACCAAACATGAATTCTATGTCAACTTTAGCAGAAAATGTATAAAATATCCGAAATGATGACTAGAGAATAATCATATGAATTCCAATCACCCAACGCTGTATTTCAGATATGAAGAAAAAACAAAATGAAGTGTTACACTCGGAAAGTACGATCACATAAAGAAAGAGGCACAGACTGTAATATCAATGACATAGGAATCTCTAATAAACCTTCATGCATTGACTTTGTTATTCAAAAATAGATATGTTCTCCAAAAAATAATTCCACAACACGATGGGTTCCAACCTTCATCTCATAAAAAAGATGCCAATATATACAAAAAATAATAGATCTTCCAAGAAGATTTCCAACTGAATGATCAGCTTAATTTAGAGTCTTGTAACTGAATCCCTAACTTCTAGGAATAAATTACTGCTCCAATCCTAACAGATCATAAAGTAAAAATCAGCTTGGTAAAATGTCATCATTCGGTCAGCTCCACGCCTTCATCCAGTCAGCTCCACATCTTCATCCAGCTAGCTCCTTGTTGTATAACACATGTCTTTATGCATGCATGATATACTTGGTCTTTCCGAATCTCTATACAGCTTTCCACTGTTCTGCGTTAGGGGTGTCACACTCCATCATCTCTCGGATAGATACTTCAATCTCCATGTACGCTTCATAGGATACTTTGGGCAATCTTCTTCTGATAAGTAGAAACTTTTGAAAAATCTCGAAATCTTCTGTCAATTTGCCTACAATAGCCTTCCCTGTTAATCCTTTTTCCAAGTCATCAAACTTGGAATGGTCCATGTGGCTCTGAACTATCAAGTTATGATAGTGCTCTTGAGGAAACAGTCGCCCCTCTACGTCCCAAAAGGAAGGAAATATGTCTTCGAACACCTCCTCGAAATCGTGCTTGAAATTGTCAACCTGTGCAGCCATTTCATCAGCTCAGTTCTGGACTATCTTCATTAAATTATGTTTATGGATAATTTTCTTAGCCCACAACACTATGGATATCCTTTCTTTTATCCCCATATCATGTAGTTTCTGATATGTCAATGAGTTTAAAAAATTCAGTGCATTTTGAGCTGTGGAGAGAGGTCTTTTTCCCATGTGCTCATTCACTAGCTTTAACCTTTGGTGGGCCAAATTGATCAGAATGCATTGATCATCAATAAAATTCAGGTGGTGCCTGAATTTGGTAATTTCTATAGATAACGTGTCCCAAATAATGTGTTTTGCTCCTTGCAGGGGACCTTTACCTATATTTTTCTCCTTTAATTCATTTAACTTCTTTTGCAACTGGTTTTTATCTTGTAATATTTTGTTTTTACTTTCAATCATTCTGGCCAGTTCAGACTTAATCTTTGCATTCTTTGTCTTTATCTCTTTGATTTCTTCGTCTTTTAAACTAACTTGGGACATAGGCACCAACAGATCATCTGCAGAAAAATCATCCAACGGCTTCTCGATATTCACAATGGACAAGTCTTCACCTATGGGAGTCTGACTCATTAACTCCTCCATAATTTCCTTCTCATCAATTTGATCTTTTTTCATCAAGGAAATTTGAGATAACATTTAATTTCTTTTGGCCTCCCACTTGTCCTTTTCTTCCTGCAACTCAACAACTTTCCCTTTATACTCCATCATCTCTTGATGGATCTTATCTTTTTCTTCTTGCAGAGCCAAGAGCTCAGAAGACTGAACATGCTCAGAACCAGGGATTTTCAATTTTTTCTTCAACACTTGGAGCACATTATCTTTCTCCTCTAGCATTCTCTTGACTACCTGGGTGTTATTTGAACCGACAATATCTGTTTGAAGCTTCTTGATCTGGATAGTATTTGCCTTATTCTCAACTCTTTCATGTTTCAATTGGATTTCTAACTTATCTATCAGAATTTGTAACTTGTTTATTCTTATCATGGCTTGTAACAGGTCTGAGTAAATGATATCACTGGTTTGTTTATGAAGTTGTATCTTATCCGGAATATTGATCTTATCTAACCGAATCTCCATTTCCGACATCTTTTTGTTGTTCACTATGGCTAACTTGAATGTATTTCTTTCGGTATCTCTAGCGGAAACCAGAGAAGTTTTTGGGCTGTGTAAACTCCTCACTTGCGGCAGCAAATTCCTTGTCTCTTGTAGAGACTGTTTGCTTTTCTCCATGTAACTACTCTTGAGTTCTTCCTTCGACTTAAAGATCGGGCTTAATTCTGAACCATCCATACCCTTAAAAGAGAACTGATTTATTTGCAAAGCCTTTACTGGAACTAGAGCAACCTTTTTGAGACCATCAGACATTTCTGCATTTAAAACTTCACCACCCTGTAACAACTTTGCCTTTTTATGTGATCCCTCTTCGTCAACTTCCATACTTTCAATTTCAGATATACTTCTCTTAATCACGATACTAGTACCCTCTGCTATTTGGGATGATGTGACAGGTACAGTATGTGTATCTTCATCAAACTTTGATATCTTAGTAAACTACAACCAATTTGCTTTTTCAGCCAATCCCTCCATAGAATGGTTATCAAATTGTTTATTCTTATTGGCCTGCTTCCTCAAGGAGATTACATGGTGGGGATCATAGTTTAGCTTTGGCTCCTTTTGGAAATCTATACTCTCTTGCAATTTCTCTATGAATATTAAAGCACCTTTACTTTTGAAGATGAAAGAACCAACCTTCAGAGGGAATTTAATATTTGAAGACTTCTTGAAAGCTCAAAAATTCTCTTCTTCAGACTGTAGCCCTTGTCTCATGAATTCCAAAGCAAAAATCCTTGGGGTTAAGAAGGCAGGTAACTTATAAGGATGTCCTGTAAAACCATATATCCTTAACACAATGGAATCTTTATGCAGGAACCAGTATCCAATTTGGTCCTCGGGTGAAGACTGCATCAAACACTTCATCTCATCTAGAACACGGGGCAATTCCTCATCAAACAAAATTTTGTACATTTCCGACATGATCGAATTAGCAAACTCGAACATGTTGATTTTCTTGGGCAAATGAGAAGAATAGATAGTATTCAAAAACTAGAGTTCAGTGACATTGGAGCATAATAACATGTTGAATAGGTAGGTCTGAAATCTAAAAAACCGAACCTTTGGAAACTCACTCAGCTGAAGGTGGATTGCCTTAGCTAGGTATTCATCTACACTAAACACTGGAATTGACTGAGATTCAGAGTCTAAGGAACCTATTCTCAACAAAAAATTGAGAATGACCTCGTCCATGCGGCAATCATCGTCCAGACTGAGTATTTGACAAACCAAATAAATAACTAATTGGACTTCACTTTTTAAAAATGTGGACAGGGTAAGGTAAGAAAAAACCATCCAAAGGTTGACCGTCTTTAAGAACACTTGACATGAATAGGCAACGTGTTTCAGTTTCACACTTCTTGTAAAATTCGGCCAAGGTTGACTCATTCACTGACTCACGACTATCAGGGTAATTTTCAGGTAAACTGAGGTTCTCACGGATGACTGTAGCATTGACTTTACAAAGGATTCAGGAGGTGGATTTACTGACGATAATTCTCTGAGACGGGGAGTAGTTAATAGCGCACCATTTTGTGAACTCAAGGAAATGGAGGGTTTGTTCGAGGGTGAAGTAATACAGAAAGGACTTGCATACATTCAATACATCGTTTCCCTGTGAGTGGTAATACCACAATCTTTCCTTACTGATGGACACGCCTCCAATTGACAGGAAGGGGTCGCATACACCCTTGTCCCTATCGACTATATAATCCTCTTTATCGTCTATAGCACGACCACTTTGTAATTCCTCTCCCTTACCCATAATTTGATTGACAATAGTAATTCAGATGAATGAACTACAGGGTTCAATCTTTACCTGTTTAATTGTAGAGGCGCGTGCTTGGTGTGCTCGGAACTGACAGTTTAAAGTTGACGAAGTTGCCAGTCCTTTTCACGCGCCGGAGCCAATGAATAACATAACCCCAAGACAATTAAACCCTCCTTTTATAAGGCCCCTCTCTGGAGCGTACCTTCGACGGTTTGCACGAAACTACTTTGGCCTCTGGAGTATGCCACAATTTGCCACATGGACGGCGGTTTATATTCCATGACCACCTTCTACCTTTAACTGCCATGCACTTCCACACTCCGGACTCATTTGTAACCATTGATCCACTTCGCTTTTGATTTTTAAACGTCATATTTGAGTGGCATATAATTCATTTCTCCCGAGGTCTCTGGTTATAACCTTCGTGCAAGTCTCCATTCTGGAGTCACCTCCAACCATTGATGCGATCATCCTGTATTTTTCCACCGTTGGATCAAAAGGCATGTACCTGATTCTGCCAAGTGCTTGGGTCTTAACTATCATGCAATTTTTTGCTCCGGAGGCATCCTCATCCATTAATGTGATCGACTTTATCTCTCTACCGTTGGATCAGGTGACGCGTAAACAATTCCGCTGGGCTTTTCGAACTTATCTCCCGTGCAACTTTGTGTTCCGGAATCGTCTACGACCATTGATCCAACTCACCTTTAATTCTCAACCGTAAGATCAATCACCACGTAACTAATTCGTTGGGCGCATGGGCATTATCTACCATGCAAGTATAGGCTCCAGAATTATTCACGATCGTTGATTCGATAAGCCTTTATCTTTCCGCCGTCAGATTGAGGAGCCTATACCTGATTCCGCTGAGCGCTATTATTTTAACCATCGTTTGACTTCACAAGGTGGAGCCAATATAAACCATAGATCTCTTTGTGCTGGATTAACAGCTGTTGATCTGTGCATGCTATTAAACGCTCAGATATAACTTATCTTCCTTGCACTTTTGGATAGCGGATATAGTGTATATCGTTGATCTGGGACTCTTCACTCCGCACCATTAGATATTTTGACAAATTCATTATTTTCGATCCTCATGGTACTCTTTATACTATACCATTTAACCAAAGTTCAACAAGCCATTATTATTTCTCCCTCATCAAGGTTCTTTTATCCCTCTGTTGAATAGATGTGTTAACAGCTGGCTGCATCTGGGGATGATATCCTCCCTGTGAGGTATCAACGAACTCGTAGACCAGGTGCCTTCTTTTGATTTTTCATAACAACTTCTTGAAAACTCATCTTTTGCTTTTGTAAATATATCATTTTTATATTTTTTGGAAAAGGAATGGTAGGCCTCCTGAATCTTAGGGCTTTCACTGCGAGCTTCAAAAACACTCGGGTTACCACTCATATTGACTTGTAAAGAAAAATAAATATATACAGTCTATGATACAAGTTTTACCTTCTCCCTCAGGATAGGTAGTGCTTCAGATACCGTCCATTTACAGGGTTGCTTTCCAAAAGAACCCCATTTGTATATTCCAGTAGAAATGCATTTTTCCCTCTGTATCCAGCCACAATGTAAGGTCCTACCCACATAGGATCAAATTTTCCATGCTTGTCTTCATGAGGAGCATCACACTTTAAAACCAGGTCATCAATTTGAAACTGCTCTTCTTTGATTCTTCTATCAAAGGTATTTTTCATTTTCTCTTGATGTGACTACACTTTGTCATAAGCCTTATTTCTTCGTTCTTCCAGCTCAACAATCTGATTTATCCTTCACTGTATGTGATTGGGTTCTTCTTGCTGGTCTTGGAAATATCTCATAACTGGTACCCCTAATGATGCTGGAAAAACCACTTCAGCCCCATACACCAGTTGGAAGGGAGACATGCCGATTTCTATTTTAGTGCTAATCCTATTGGCCCATAGAGCATATTTTAGTTTGGTGTGCCAGGACCGCTTATTATCCTCCAATAGCTTCTTGATAATCCTTACTAGGCTTTTATTTGAATATTCAGCTAACCCATTTCCTTGAGGATAATAGGCAGTTGAATGATTGAGACTTATGTGGTACTTATGACAAAAATTAATCATTTTCTTGGATTTGAAAGCAGCTGCATTATCTGTTACTATCCTTTTTGGGCACCCAAATCGATCCAATATGTTTTCTTCGAGGAAATCCATGATCACATTTTCAGTGGCTCTCCTGGTAGGAATTGCTTCTATCCATTTAGTAAAATAGTCTGTAGCTGTCAAAATCCACTTGTGCTGTCCTGATGAATTTGGGTTTATCTCACCAATAAAATCCAAACCCCATTGCTGGAAAGGAGCCTCAACTGTTATTGGATTCAAAGGGAGAGGCAATACTTTTCTCTTACCATCAAAAATTTGGCATTGATGACATTTACTGGTTTCTTTATACACATCTGAAAATAACGTAGGCCAATAATAACTGGCCCTTAGGATTTTGTTTGCAGTCACTTTCCAAGAATGATGTCCGCCATAGTCTTCCTGATGAAATTCTTTGGCAATCTGCTGAGCTTCATCTTCCGAAAGACAATTCAGCAACACTCCTCCTAGGTCTTTCCAATAAAGATATCGATTTATGATACAGAATTTAGCGGATTTTAGCTTTACGGATCTCGCTCTTGATTTACTTAATCCTTCTGGTGCTTGAAAATTACGGAGGACATATGCAATATCATAATACCACGGATATACCACAAAATCAACCATTACTTCTATCTCTGTATCCAACTAATCAGCTTGATGAGAAAGGAAATTAATTTGAAAAGCTTCACAATTGGAATTAGCCATCATTTTAGCTAATCCTTTCCCTTTAATCAATTTAGTAGGATTTATTTCAATATCATACTCCAACAATGTAGCAATCCATTTAGCTTTTCTACCTTCTGGATCTGGTTGAGTTAGGATTCCTTTTACTGCAGCAGATGGAACATGGGCAATTATATGTGAATGTAGAATATATATACTGAAATCTTTTAATGCTTTAATTAAATCATAGGCTTGTTTCTCCATAATGTCATATTTCAATTCACCATCTCTCAACATCTTGCTGAAGAATGCTATGGGCTGCTCCATATTCTCATCATTTTTCTGTAGTAAAACAGCTGCTATAGTATATTCTGAAGCATATGAAAACACTGAAAAATATTTAGTGAAATCTGGACTCACTAACATAGGAGCCTCCGAAATTTCTTTCTTGATTTCCCAAAAGGATTGTCTAGCTTTAGTATTCCATTTTATTTCATGCCCCTTTTTCAACATATTAGTGATGTTCATTAGGATCTCAGCAAAACTGGGTACAAACCTTCTTAGAAAATTCACTTGCCCCAAGAAAGACTGTATCTCCTTTTTGCTTCTAGGCTCTCCTAGCTTTAGAATTGCACTTACCCTCTCAGGATCAATATTTATGCCATCTTTTGATATTATATGGCCCAACAGCTTATCTTCTTCCACAACAAAATTTGACTTCTTGGGGTTCAATGATATACCAAAATTCCTACATTTGATGAACACTTTCTCCAGATGACGTAGATGCTCCCTGTCAGACTTCGAGTAGACTGTGATATCATCCATGTAGATCACTACAAAATTTCCAATTTCCCCTGCAAAAGCAATGTCCATAGCTTGCTAGAAAGTGGCCCCTACATTCATCAAACCAAAAGGCATCTTCGCATACATGAAAGTGCCCCATGGTGTAGTAAAGGCAGTCTTCTCCTGATCTTCTGGTAACACCTTGATCTGATTATACCCGGAAAAACCATCCAGCATTGAAATTCTTTCAGCTCCCACCACTTGCTGCAGTATATGATCCATCTTCGGTAGAGGATAGTTATCCTTCATGGAAACTTTATTCAAGTTATGGAAATCTATGCACAATCTTATCTCTCCGTTCTTTTTCCTGACAGGAACCAAGTTTGCAACCCATTTTGAAAACCTCAGTGTTACAATGATCTTAGCATCAAATAGCTTCTTGATTTCTTTCTCAATAATAGGCAGCAGCTTAGGATTTATTCTTCTGATCTTCTATTTAAAAGGCCTTTCCCCAGGCCTTATAGGAATGGTATGTTGTATGATTAAAGTATCATACTCTTTGAGATCTTCATAACTCCAAGCGAAACAATCTATATAATTCTTCATTAATTTCACATACTCTTCTTTCTCTTTTTCAGGTAATTTCTTGTACAACTTCACAATCTTAGGATTCTCTATGGTACCAATATTTTTGTCTTCGATAGCATTATCAACAGGCTTCACTTTCGGATTTTTAGCCACATCATTTTGGTCAAAAAGTTTTTCTAAAGGGATTATCCCTCTTGGTATGAAATTGTTTTTTAATTGGATGATATCCTTACCTCCTAAGGTCTCAGTTCTATTCCCCTCTTATTCAAAGTCTTCATCTTCTTGAATGCTCTCATCATTGTCATTCTCAGTGTCAATAGGAGCATTCACAAATTCTTCTGAGAGTTCCAGGAATCTTCGGATCTGCATATCGTCTTCAAACACTTGCCAATATTTAGAGTTGTTAGGAATAGATGTTCTATTCACAATTTCCACCTGGTACTCCCTCTGACCAGCAACAGGTGTTTCAAATTTTCCAGCGGCCACAGCTAAAGAATCAGCTACCAAATTTTCATGTCTAGGAATCACCTGAATTATATGCTCCGTAAAGAAGTTAACAAGCATATCCCACACTTCATTTATGTAAGCCCTCATTCGAGGATGCCTGGTTTGATAGCTTTCATTTATTTGTTTATTACCAACTCAGAATATCCTAAGATCCTTATCTTTTGAGCTCGTAAATCTTTCAAAGCATGCAGTCCCAATAATAGAGCTTCATATTCTGCCACATTATTTGTACACTCAAATGTCAACTTGTATGACAGGGCATTGAAATCCCCTGAAATAGGAGAGATTATGTATATACCTGCTCCAACACCTATTTTCGCAGCAGACCCATCAAAATACATAATCCAATGGCCTTCTCTTTTTTGCTTTGCTTCTAAAGCATCTTGTTCTCTCACTTGCTTTTCTTTATTCTCCTCAGACTTCTTCTACAAAACCTCTTCTACACCATGTGGAACGGTATCATTAAAATAAATGGAGGACCCCAAATCAGTGTCAACAGCATAAATGTGATGAATCTCAGGTTTATCCTAACTGCTTACTACATATGGAGTTCTTTTTTCACTATATAATCTTCTGTCTCCGTCTCGAACAGGAATTGTGGCATACGACATATCCATTTACAAACTGCCTTTCAATTTGGAAGTCCAGGATCTTGACAACAAGACCCCGAATTTTGGTGGGATATCTGCCACTACCACATCCATAACTATAGTTTTAGAAGGCAATTTGTTTAGGGTTACCGCCATGTCTTTAATTAATCCAAGGCATTTTACTCTTTTAGAGTCAAAAGAATACAGGTCTTTATAAGGCCTTGTTACCTCCAATCCCAGGCTTTCTACCACCCCCTTGGGCATTAGATTGCGTGATGCCCCAAAATCCAACATAGCATTATGGACCACTTTGTCATGCACATTTAGGATTAAATAGAAAGGAGTAACTTCTTCACTTTCCATATTCTCAACCTTTGGTCCAAATGAAATAGCTGGACTATCATCATTCAGTTCTAAAATGTCAGACTGCCCTTCGCCTTGATTCCTGACCATTTTTGTGATGGTATCCTTGTATTCGGTGTTTCTCAACAATTCATTGAATGGAACATAGATTTTTAGCTTTGAAAGATAATTCTGTAAATTAAAACCAACACCAATCTTTTCCACATCAACCGGAGTCGCCTTCTTTATTATTTTATCCTTTTGTACATCATTTTCAACCTCTTTATTTACAAAAGGCTCTTTTTGTAGTTCTTTTCCTTTTTCTACATTCAAAGAACTAGAGGAAGGCTGATTTGGGTTTGCCTTCCCTTTATTTAATAGGACATCCCTGTTCCTCAATCTGATTTTCCTCTGCACATCATCCATAGCATGTAAATATCCTCTTTGATATAGCTCATTCTCCTTTTCAATTTCTTCATTTCCACCCTCCTGTTCAAACATGTTATGCTCCTCTTCAGTAAGATATATCTCTGAATCCTGTTCTCCAAACAGATGAATCTCATTTTCAGGGGGGTCTTCTTCGTCAGCGACATAATTTTCAGGGAAAGCTGGACGGATGGGTTGTTCTTCTTGGTTTCTTGGATTTCTCTGGTCTCTCTGTCTATTTTGGGGAGGAATAGGGGGATTTGGTCTTCTGAAATTTGGATTCCTGATTTGGGGGTCCCCTTGCACTCTGTTGAAAGGCCTAGTATCCATGGTTAATTTATCCATCAACTTTTCCATGGTTTTCAACATCAGCATAAGAGGATGAAGTAGAAGGAAAATTCTCTTATTTTCTCCTCCTATCCAAATCCCTATGCTTCATTCTTCCACTCGCCATCATGTTAGCTTCCACTTCTAGGGCATTAGTAAACATGGCAGCAAGAGTTGCCGGTTTCCTCTCCAGCAATGAGAATGCAATATCATTATCAAAGGCCCCAACATAATGTAGTTTGGAAGCCGTAGGAGAAGGTTTTATATCTTCCAGAATAGAGTTGTAATCACTCATGAATCTGCTGGAGAATTCATGAACAGATTCGAAACCCCCTTTTTTGAGACTGTTATACTGAGATAAAAGCTGCAATGGATTTTTTTTATCATCCCATCTGTCTAGGAAAATATTTTGGAAGGCCTGCAAATTTACTATAGACCCATTTGGTAAGTCTTTAAACCACTTCTTTGCTTCTCCTGACAAACTTTGGGCAAATAACCGCATTTTAACATCAGGATAATCAACTTCTTCTAAGTCAATAAAATATTCAAACTTAGCAACATGCTTTTTTGCGGTTATATCACCTTCTCCATCAAATAAAGAAATTCTCTGAGAATAATTTTGAGGGAGATCATGTAATACAGCAGGCAGACGCAAGGGAGAAAATCTGGCGGCCATCGGTCTGGGTGGGTTTAGAGGAACTGAAGAACTTTGAGTATTTTGAGAGGTTTGAGTACTTTGATAGGAAAACGTGTCAGCTTTGGTGGTTCATTGTAAATATTTCCAGAGGGAATATAACAGATAAGATTCTAGCCTACGAGGATTGAACTCAGTATTTTTAAGGTCAGATTCAGACTTGGTTCTCAACAAATTCTTTCCAACATTAACTCCCCATTCTGTATTAATATGAGAATCTTGGGATGATGATGCACCAAACAAAGGAAAATCTATCTTTCCTTTATTTTTCTTCTTAAATAACTTTTCTGGGTCTTCAAAACTTTTCAAAATTTTGGTATCAGAGTTACCTCGTGTGTGTCTTCTCGAAGCCAGAATGACTCCTTAGGTTTTGAACAAGCTTCACAATGGAGTCGCCAGGGAAAAATACAACCTTCTTTTCTGTTAAAAATTCATGTTTTCCCACCGAAATATTTCTTCAACTTTGTCGTTCTCCCGGGGCATATATGCTCATTCGTTCCCCAGCAACGGCACCAGTTTGTTAGCACTCAGAATGTACCCAGGTTGTAAAAGGTAAACTCCAAGGTAATAGCAAAACCACTTTAGAAAGAAACTGGTATTTTCTTCCAGAGAGGGATCTCTCAATAAATATTTTGACAGGACCAGATATAAAACAATATTTAAAGATTTGTATGTATGGATGAAACAATCACATAACCATTGGGCATGGAGTCAAACACATATAAATATATCACAAAGACATTTACATGGGATTCATCAAAGGAAAGATAATCACATCATCACAGTCATTCAATTTAATCCAGGTTAAACAGAAAGGACGAGGAAACAGTCCATTAACATAGAGCGCCGAACATGAATTCTATGTCAACTTTAGTAGAAAATGTATAAAATATCTGAAATGATGACTAGAGCATAATAATATGAATTCCAATCACCCAACGCTGTATTTCAGATATGAATAAAAAACAAAATGAAGTGTTACACTGGGAAAGTACGATCACATAAATAAAGAGGCAGAAACTGTAATATCAATGACACAGGAATCTCTGATAAACCTTCATGCATTCACTTTGTTATTCAAAAATAGATATGTTCTCCAAAAAATAATTCCACAACACGATGGGTTCCAACCTTCATCTCATAAAAAATATGCCAATATATACAAAAAATAATAGATCTTCCAAGAAGATTTCCAACTGAATGATCAGCTTAATTTAGAGTCTTGTAACTGAATCCCTAACTTCTAGGAATAAATTACTGCTCCAATCCTAACAGATCATAAATTAAAAATTATCTTGGTAAAACGTCTTCATTCGGTCAGCTCCATGCCTTCATCCAGTCAGCTCCACGTCTTCATCCAGCTAGCTCCTTGTTGTATAACACCTGTCTTTATGCATGCACGATATACTTGTTCTTTCCGAATCTCTCCACATCTTTCCATTGTTCTGTGTTAGGGGTGTCACACTCCATCATCTCTCGGATAGATACTTCAAGCTCCATGTATGCTTCATAGGATACTTTGGGAAATCTTCTTCTTATAAGTAGAAACTTTTGAAAAATCTCGAAATCTTCTGTCAATTTGTCTACACTAGCCTTCCCTGTTAATCCTTTTTCCAAGTCATCAAACTTGGAATGGTCCATGTGGCTCTGAACTAGCAAGTTATGATAGTGCTCTTGAGGAAACAACGGCCCCTCTGCGTCCCAAAAGGAAGGCAATCCGTCTTCAAACAACTCCTTGAAATCCTACTTGAAATTGTCAACATGTGCAGCCATTTCATCAGCTCGGTGTTGGACTGTCTTCACTAAATTATGTTTATGGATAATTTTCTTAGCCCACAATAATATGGATATCCTATCTTTTATCCCCATATCATGTATTTTCTGATATGTCAATGAGTTTAAAAAATTCAGCGCATTTTGAGCTGTGGAGAGAGGCCTTTTTCCCATGTGCTCATTCAATAGCTTTAACCTTTGGTGGGCCAAATTGATCAGAATGCATTGATCATCAATAAAATTCAGGTGGTGCCTAAATTTGGTAATTTCTATAGATAACGTGTCCCAAATTATGTTTTTTGCTCCTTGCAGGGGACCTTTACCTATATTTTTCTGCTTTAATTCATTTAACTTCTTTTGCAACTGGTTTCTATCTTGTAATATTTTGTTTTTACTTTCAGTCATTCTGGCCAGTTCAGACTTAATCTTTGCATTCTCTATCTTTAGCTCTTTGATTTCTTTGTCTTGTAAACTAACTTGGGACATAGGCACCAACAGATCATCTACAGAAAAATCATCCAACGGCTTCTCGATATTCACAATGGACAAGTCTTCACCTATGGGAGTCTGACTCATTAACTCCTCCATAATTTCCTTCTCATCAATTTGATCTTTTTTCATCAAGGAAATTTGAGATAACAATTCATTTCTTTTGGCCTCCCACTTGTCCTTTTATTTCTGCAACTCAACAGCTTTCCCTTTATACTCCATCATCTCTTGATGGATCTTATCTTTTTCTTCTTGCAGAGCCAAGAGCTCAGAAGACTGAACATGCTCAGAACCTGGGATTTTCAATTTTTTCTTCAACACTTGGAGCGCATTATATTTCTCCTATAGCATTCTCTTGACTTCCTGGGTGTTATCTGAACTGACAATATCTGTTTGAAGCTTCTTGATCTGGATAGTATTTTCCTTATTCTCAACTCTTTCATGTTTCAATTGGATTTCTAACTTATCTATCAGAATTTGTAACTTGTTTATTCTTATCATGGCTTGTAACAGGTCTAAGTAAATGATATCACTGGTTTGTTTATGAAGTTGTATCTTATCTGGAATACTGCTCTTATCTAACCAAATCTCCATTTCTGACATCTTTTTGTCGTTCACTATGGCTAACTTGAATGTATTTCTTTCGGCATCTCTAGTGGAAACCAGAGAAGTTTTTGGGCTGTGTAAACTCCTCACTTGTGGCAGCAAATTCCTTGTCTCTTCTAGAGACTGTTTTCTTTTCTCCATGTAACTACTCTTGAGTTCTTCCTTCGACTTAAAGAATGGGATTAATTCTGAACCATCCATACCCTTAAAAGAGAACTGATTTATTTGCACAGCCTTTGCTGGAGCTAGAGCAACCTTTTTGAGACCATCAGACATTTCTGCATTTAAAACTTCACCACCCTGTAACAACTTTGCCTTTTTATGTGATCCCTCTTCGTCAACTTCCATACTTTCGATTTCAGATATACTTCTCTTAATCACGATACTAGTACCCTCTACTATTTGGGATGATGTGACAGGTACAGTATGTGTATCTTCATCAAACTTTGATATCTTAGTAAACTGCAACCAATTTGCTTTTTCAGCCAATCCCTCAATAGACTGGTGATCAAACGGTTTATTCTTATTGGCCCGCTTCCTCCAGGAGATTACATGGTGGGGATCATGGTTTATCTTTGGCTCCTTTTGGAAATCCATACTCTCTAGCAATTTCTCTATGAATATTAAAGCACCTTTACTTTTGAATATGAAAGAACTGACCTTCAGAGGGAATTTAATATTTGAAGACTTCTTGAAAGCTCCTTAATGCTCTTCTTCAGACTGTAGCCTTTGTCTCATGAATTCCAAAGAAAAAATCCTTGGGGTTAAGAAGGCAGGTAACTTATAAGGATTCCCTGTAAAACCATATATCCTTAACACAGTGGAATATTTATGCAGGAACTAGTCTCCAATTCGGTCCTCGGGTGAAGACTGCATCAAACACTTCATCTCATACAGAACACGGGGCAATTCCTCATCAAACAACATTTTGTACATTTCCGACATGATCAAATTATCAAACTTGAACATGTTGATTTACTTGGGAAAATCAGAAGAACAGATAGTATTCAAAAACTGGAGTTCAGTGACATTGGAGCATAATAACATGTTGAACAGGTAGGTCTGAAATCTAAAAAACTAAACCTTTGGAAACTCACTCAGCTGAAGGTGGATTACCTCAGCTAGGTATTCATCTAGACTAAACACTGGAATTGACTAAGATTCAGAGTCTAAGGAACCTATTCTCAACAAAAAATGGAGAATGACCTCGTCCATGCAACAATCATCGTCCAGACCCAGTATTTGACAAACCAAATAAATAACTAATTGTACTTCACTTTTTAAAAATATGGATAGGGTAAGGTAAGAAAAAACCATCCAAATATTGACCATCTTTAAGAACACTTGACAGGAATAGGCAACGGGTTTCAGTTTCACACTTCTTGTAAAATTCGGCCAAGGTTGACTCATTCACTGGCTCACGAATATCAGGGTAATTTTTAGGTAAACTGAGGTTCTCACGGATGACTGTAGCATTGACTTTACAAAGAATTCAGGAGGTGGATTGACTGATGATAATTCTATGAGACGGGGAGTAGTTAATAGCACACCATTTTGCGAACTCAGGGAAATGGAGGGTTTGTTCTAGGGAGAAGTAATACAGAAAGGACTTGCATACATTCAATACATCGTTTCCCTGCGAGTGGTAATACCACAATCTTTCCTTACTGACGGATACGCTTCCAATTGACAGGAAAGGGTCGCATACACCCCTCCCCCTGTCGACTATATAATCCTCTTTATCGTCTATAACATTACCACTCTGTAATTCCTCTCCGTTATCCATAACTTGATTGACAATAGTAATTCAGATGAACGAACTACAGGGTTCAAGCTTTACCTGTTTAACTGTAGAGGCACATGCTTGGTGTGCTCGGAACTGACAGTTTAAAGTTGACGAATTTTCCAGTCCTTTTCACGCGCCAGAGCCAATGAATAACATAACCTTGAGACAAGTCAACCATCCTTTTATAAGGCCCCACTCTGGAGCGTGCCTTCGGCGGTTTGCACGAAACTACTTTGGCCTCTAGATTATGCCACAATTCGCCACGTGGACGGCGGTTTATATTCTGCGACCACCTTCTACCTTTAACTGCCATGCACTTCCACACTCTGGACTCATTTGTAACCATTGATCCACTTCGCTTTTGATTTTTAACCGTC
This sequence comes from Pseudotsuga menziesii, assembly GCA_001517045.1. Lineage (NCBI taxonomy): Eukaryota > Viridiplantae > Streptophyta > Pinopsida > Pinales > Pinaceae > Pseudotsuga > Pseudotsuga menziesii. The sequence continues at coordinate 140,416 of LPNX011022674.1, forward strand.
AGATTTGAGCGCCATATAATTCATTTCACCCGGGGTCTCTGGTTATAACCTTCGTGCAAGTCTCCATTCCGGAGTCACCTCCAACCATTGATGCGATCATCCTGTATTTTTCCATCGTTGGATCAAAAGGCATGTACCTGATTCCGCCAAGCGCTTGGGTCTTAACTATCATGCAAGTTTTTTCTCTGGAGGCATCCTCATCTGTCGATGTGATCGACTTTATCTCTCCGTCGTTGGATCAGGTGACATGTAATCAATTCCACTGGGCTTTCCAAACTTATCTTCCGTGCAACTTTGTGTTTTGGAATCGTCTACGACCATTGATCCAACTCACCTTTAATTCTCAACCGTAAGATCAATCACCATGTAACTAATTCTGTTGGGTGCATGGGAATTATCTACCGTGCAAGTCTAGGCTCCAGAATTATTCACGATCGTTGATGCGATAAGCCTTTATCTTACCGCCGTCAGATCGAGGAGCCTATACTCGATTCTGCTGAGCGCTATTATTTTAACCATCGTGTGACTTCACAAGGTGGAGCCAATATAAACTGTAGATCTCTTTGTGCTGGATCAACGGCCGTTGATCTGTGTATGCTATTAAACGCTCAGATATAACTTATCTTCCTTGCACCTTTGGATAGCGAATATAGTGTAGATCGTTGATCTGGGACTCTTCACTCCGCACCATTAGATCTTTTGAAAAATTCATCATTTTCTCTCCTCATGGTACTCTTTATACTATACCATTTAACCAAAGTTCGACAAGCCATTATTATTTCTCCCTCATCAAGGTTCTTTTATCCCTCTGCTGAATAGATGTGTTAACACATTGCTGTTTATTTAATAAACAGAGGGCCTTCAAGCGCTTTGGATGGTGGAATTCCAGAGGAGGCATGGATAGGTAAATAGGTAAAATACTCATTTCTGAGAACTTTTGGTTGTGAATCATTTGTCCATATTGATAAAGATGATAGAACAAAGCTTGAGGCTAAATCCAAGAAATGTACCTTTATTGGATACGGAGTTGATGATTTTGGTTATCGCTTATGGGATATTAAAAATCGCAAAATAATTAGGAGTAGAGATGTAGTATTCAATGAAAAGGTCATGTACAAAGATCAGTTGCAAGGTAAGAAAGAAGAAAAGGAAAACACATAGTACACAATGCTTGATGAAATCAAAGAAAATGAAGTTCCAAAAGCACCAGAAAATCAAGAGCAGCAGCAGGTACCTGAAACTCCTGCAACTGTAAGAAGGTCTACCAAGTTAAGTAGACCCCCTGAATGATTCTCTCCTTCACTGTATTATTTATTGATTACTGATTCTGGTGAGCCAGAATGTTTTGAAGAAGCAATGCAGGTAGAAACTAGAAAGAAGTGGGAGCAAGGCATGGATGAGGAGATGGACTCATTGGTAAGAAACCAGAATTGGGATCTGGTTAAGTTGCATGCAGGAAAAAGGGTATTGCAGAATAAATGGGTTTATAGGTTGAAGGAAGAATATGGAGGAAAGAAGCAGTACAAGGATAGACTTGTTGTAAAGGGGTTTGCACAAAATAAAGGTATAGAATTTGATGAAATATTTTCTCTTGTTGTTAAAATGACTTCAATTAGAACTATTTTAAGTTTAGTGGCAGTAGAAGATTTGCATCTTGAACAATTAGATGTAAAAATAGAATTTCTCCATGGGGATTTGGAGGAAGAGATTTATATGTAGTAGCCACAAGGGTATGAGGGCAAAGGGAAGGAAAATTTGGTTTGCAGGTTGAAGAAGAGCTTGTATGGCCTGAAGCAAGATCCAAGGCAGTGGTATTTAAAATTTGATAAGTTTATGACAGAACAAGGTTATGATAGATGTCATTCTGACCAATGTGTTTATTTCAAGAGGCTAGATAACAGAAGATATATTATCTTGTTATTGTATGTGGATGACATGCTTGTTGTAGGGTCTAACATGCAGGATATAAATGTGCTCAAAAGAAAACTAGCTAAATCATTTGCGATGAAGGATTTGGGTGCTGCAAAGCAAATCCTTGGTATGAGAATAACAAGAGACAGGAAAAATTGCAAATTGACATTGTCTCAAGGTGAGTACATAGAAAAGGTATTGCAAAGGTTTAGAATGCAGAATGCAAAACCAGTCAGCACACCTTTGGCAAGCCATTTCAAACTAAGCAAGCATATGTGTCCAGAGACACAGCAAGAGATAGATTACATGTCCAAGATTCCCTATTCATTAGTAATTGGGAGCTTGATGTATGCCATGGTGTGCAAAAGACCAGATATTGCACACGCAGTGGGAGTTGTGAGCAGTTATATGAATAATCCAGGTAAAGAGCATTGGAAAGCAGTACAGTGGATTCTTAGGTATTTGAGAGGTACCACTTCTCATGCATTATGTTTTGGAGGTTTAGACACTGTTCTACAGGGATATGTTGATGCAGATATGGATAGTGATAAAGACAGCAGGAGGAGCACCACAGGGTATGTGTTCATTGTAGGTGGAACAACAGTAAGTTGGATTTCAAAACTGCAACAGGTTGTTTCACTTTCAACAACAGAAGCAGAGTATGTTGCTGCTACAGAGGATAGTAAGGAGATGATTTGGTTGCAGAGGTTCATGGAAGAATTGGGTAAGAAACAGGAGAATAGTAGGTTGTACAGTGATAGCCAGAGTGCAATTCATCTTGCAAAGAACTTAGTCTTTCATTTAAGGACTAAACATATAGAACTCAAATACCACTTCATAAGATTTTATCTAGATGAAGAACTGTTAAAACTGGAAAAGATTCACACTAGCTAGAATCTTGCAGACATGTTGACAAAGGGAGTAACCAGAGAGAAACTGAGTTCCTACTTGGTTTCTGTTGGCCTTAAATAATGAAGGTGAAAAGAAGAAATTTGCAAAGTCCAAGGTCCAGCAAGTGCAACAGTGCTAGAGTTGCTGTGATTAGTCACCATGAAGGCACATAAAAATGTAATGGAGTGGTTTGCATGTAAATGGGCATATGGCTGTAAGACCTGGTAAGGCATGCATACCCCTGGTAACTCACCGGTAAAGTCAGGAGATAGACCTAGGTGATAGGGGGTGTATGTAAGATTCCTCGGTAAATACTTGAGGGGAGTTGGTGATTACTCCAAGTCAAGTTTAAAGGGGGGATTGTTAGGGTTAACCTTGACTTGAGATCGAGTCAAAGGTGGTTAGGTATAGCACATGGTTTGGGCACATGGTTTGTTGTAACACATGGTATTGTCCCATGGTTTTGCATGTCATTAAGCCTTTATAAGGTTTGAGGAGGCTCCATTGTAAATTGCATTGTATCGTACTATGTACTGTATTTTACTGGATGTGAGTACTGTATGGTATTGGATGTGAGTACTGTATGGTACTATATGTGGGAATTGTATTGTGCTGGAAGAGAGACTATGAGAGTGTGAAGAGGAAGTGCAGTGGTTTTTCTGTAGGGCGTATCCCTTCATATTTCTGGACTGAAATAAAAGGACTGGAAAATTTGTTTGTGGACGTAGCCCATCGTTTGGGTGAACCACGTTATATCTATGTCTCTCTGCAATGTTTAATGTGTTTTTGCATCTTGTTTATTGATTTAACTATATAATTGTTATTGCACTGCGATCCTATTTTTCTAACACCAAGCAGACTATAGCATCGACCAAGGAAAAGGAGATACAGGTTGCGGACACACCTTTGGTCTACAGGATAAAGAACATTAAAAACGCCAAACTACAGGAAGGGTCATGGAAAAAGCTATGGACCAAGATTCAAGAATGGGCCTTTGTCAACAAAACGACCACTCAAGCAGCATAGAAAATCCAACGTAGCACTCTCTTTGGCTATGCCAATGCACCGCTGATGGCCAGCTTTGGTAGCATGAAGGAAGCTGCTGTGAAGTTCTTTATCAAACGATACCACAACTGCCAGTGCTACTTCGACAAGACGATCAAAATATATGGAGATGTAATCTCCAAGCGGACCGGCCTCTCTAACAAAGGAGACCCTGTACCAGCCAGAATCAAAGAAGGACTGGTTGAAGAGCTCACTAGGTCACCTTCTGGAAAAAACTCAAAAGGGTTGATGATAAGCCAAATCACAACTTGAACGCCATATATTGTGGCCAAAATCATTGCAATCACACTCACTCTAGCAGGTTGGGGTAGTGACCTTAAGTTAGAGATGCTAGAAGCCATCGACACTATTTCCACCGATGGATGAATATACAGATGGGGTGATTATGTCGGCGACATGGTGAAGAACCTCTGTGAGCGATGCCAAGAAATGGGGGGAATCATCAAGTTCCCCTCCCTCATCTTATGGATTTTTATGTACCACATCTACCCAAAGGGTAGCCTAGTCTTTCGGGAACCATCGAAGTTTGACATGTGGAGGTTTAAACCCTTCTCCCAGAAAGGAACCCTGCACAAACTTGAGCATGGGAAAGTATTTCTGGAGAACTGGTTCCAACAAATCAAAGTCCGCACAACTAGATGGAGGGTGCCTCAAAAAATTCGATGAAATCTACCTACGAACTCCCACATCCAGCTAGAGCTCAACCATACCTCGGTGTGGTACATGCAAGGTGAGGATTCCAATGCCAAAGACCTCCACTACTATCTGTTTGTTGACCAAATATTCTAAGAACTATCTCGACAGGAAAAGAAAAAAATACCAGTACCAGCAGCAGCCAAACATATCGAATTCTCGATCGAGGAGCCACTCACAGACCAGGAAAAGGAGGAAGACTATGAGCTCAACCTATACATCAGCACATTTGTGTCAGAGGAGACACCATTCGAACACACTGGTCGATTGCAGATAACTATCAAACCTCTGACCGAAAAGAAAACATAACCACAGCCAGCAAAGACAAAGCCACAGCCACAACAACAGACAACTCTCCCAGCTCCAGCAAGTGTCGCCCCGACTCAGGCATCGATGGGCGAAGCAGAACCAGACAACCCTGAGTCTGCCGTTTCAAAATACATTATTCAGAAACTGGCCAAAGAAATAACAACAGCCAGGAAGAAAATAAAAACACAAGAACAACAACAAGGTAAAGGTAAGAGCAAGCTTATCATTTCTGAATCATCATACGGCGAAGACGAACTGGCAGCCATGGCCCTCAACATCATAGAGGATGCCGCCACAAATAAAGTCCTGATCAAAACCCAGTTCTAGCACTTTGTTGACGCAGGAGCACAAGCAGGTTGACTGAAGCAAGCAAATATTGTGTTTATTCCTAAAAACGTCGTCAATCTTGTGTCAATGCCTCCACCCCCATCACCGACAAAAATAACCAAGGAGCAAGCACCATCACAACAGTCATTCAGCCCCCTCAACTTATACAAAAGAGCAATGTTGGAGACGGTAAAAGTAAAATTTGACAGAGACACTGACTTACAAGCTTTATTTGAGACACTGCCTGCACTGTTCAAGTCAGCTTAGAATATTTCCACCCAGGCACCTATCTATATAGGACGGGGCACACAACCCCCAATCGTTGCAACCATCACGTCGACCTTCACAAGACATCCTGACAAGGAAGGTAGACTGACTAGACAGATTTCCAACATCACCTCGCTATCATAATCCCAACCATTGTCAAAGTCTGCGGACATAAATGACTGACTATCAGACTTCACAGCCCATCGCAATAAATTTTACAGGCCAACAAGAATTTTGTACCTCCCTGTTTCTTCAGGACGAAGAAACATTTTGTTCATAGGGGAGATGTAGAAGGAGCAAGTCAATAAGTTGACTTGAACGAGAGCTAACTTAGGCGATCAACCAACTAAGTCGATGGGTCAACTTAGTCGATCAGCCCACTAAGTCGGTCGACCGACTAAATTAATAAAATAGGTCGGCCACCTAAGGTTGCATCGGTTCACCGAACCAACAGGTAGTTATTTTGTAACCACTCTGTAATCATATATATTAGGCTGTTGAGCTAGATGAGAACTAAGTTCAGTTCTCTGTGTTGTATGGACTCATTTTGTGTAATATAATTCATTTATTCTTCTATCTGTTCTTACAATATAAGGCCATAAAAGTGTGACTCACCAGGTGTGGTAAAATCAGCTATAACAGTTTCCACAAACTCGTTTCCGTAAGCCTTCTTCCACACCGTAGAACTGTTTTAGCGGAACCAACTTCAATCGTCTGATCTCTCCATATTGTAGGATGCAGGATGTATAAACATAACATTTCAACTTTCCGCAAGCACCTTTCTACAATTTTCCTTCTGCACAGTCGATATTTTGTGGAGTCTTTCCTAACTGTTGATCTTGCAGATTGTGGGATTTGGGATGCATAATCACACTTTCCTATTTTGGACTTCCACAATTTTCTTTCACAACTTTGTTTCTACATTTTCCTAGACCATTGATTTCCTAGCAGGTTTATCCCTGACCGTCCATCTTTCTCTTTTTCAGAACTTTGGTTTTCCTCCTAACTTATGTAAACTTGATCCTCACCGTCAGATCTAGTGTGGGTCGCTCCCTAACTGTCCATTCTAGAACTAATGCAGATCTACATTCTGTCTTTGTAGATTATACAAAAACTGATCCTCATTCATTGAATCTCATGCAGATAAATATACCAGCTCATGATCGTGCCATGTCATCACTACCTTCACCTATGCCACCTCATCATCATGCCATTTTCTCTTTAATTTGACTTATGTTGCATTAACTCTCCGTTAAATTTGCCACCGTATATTTTTCTTATCTTTTGTACTTCATAAGCAACATTTCCATCACTACCTTAGTCTTTCATCATCATTATGACACCATCATATTCCATGTCATCATATGTGTCATGCCACATCCTCAACTATGCCATGCGATGCCATCATATGTGTCGTGTGACATCCTCAACTATGCCATGCCATGCCATCACTAATTTAATCTTTCACTAAGTTTGTCCTTCCATCATATCCATTAACTATTCTGTTGGAAAATATTAAACCCACTCATAACTTAGAATAAAATAATTAATCATTATTTGATTAATTATTCACCCACTAGCTTAATTAGTTGGTATCCACTTGCACCTTAAATTCAATACATGCCATCTATATCCTAGGAATGATTTATTTCTAATTTTGGGTTGATCTTGACCACCTTTTGACCATCCATAATTAGTATAGAACACTTTAAAGCACATTCTGCTTTATTCTTATTTTCCTACTTTTCTATGGATATTGTAAAGCTAGTCAAAATAGGAAACTGGGTGCTTTTGTTGCCAACCCATTCTTCATTAATTTTCCTCCATTTTATAGGATTAGCATTTTTTTTCCATGTCCTTGAAAAATCACTCATGATTTTTCCAATTCGTGAGGTCCTTGATAGATTTGGGAAGTGCTTTAGCCACCTATGGGGGTTTGCTATATTTTGGTAAGTCAGCCTTTTTGAGCTTTATGAGTTGTCTCCATACAACTCAATTTTACTATGAGGGATGTACTATTTATGTAAACTATTATTCTATGGAAATTTAACCCATTGGTAGAACAATTACACTCACAACAATTATCAATTGTACATGCAAAATTACTCACAAAAGAGACTGAATATGGAGCTGAACACTAAACTATATTGAATAAGTGTACAATAGCCAACACTATGAAGTCATAGGCTACCACAATAAATAATTACATGATGTATTTGAATGCATGAAGTTTCCATTCGAATCTAGTCAAAAGCAAGCTTACTAAATCTAAGCAAATCCCCCATAGGTGCATAAAGCAGTTTCCAAAACTGTCAAGGAGCTCACAAATTCAAAAAATCAATTAGGAAAGCTAAAAGGTAATGGAAGGACAACTCATACATGCTTTCATAGGATCAAAGAGTGGAGGATGTGGAGGACAAAAAACAAGTTAACCTCACCTAGTCAAACTTTCCCAATTGCCTTAAAGCACTGAAAAGGCAGGCAATAAAGCAGAAAAAGTAGATAGGCACTAGGAAGGCCAGGAATAAAGCAAATTTGATTCCAGGAGGTTTCCCAAGCACTCCATGACTCAAAATTAGCAATTTGTACCACTATGGATGTGTAGATGACAACTTGCATAAGGTGGAATATGGAAACTAGGCAAATAAGACAAAAATGGATTAATTAATGTCTAAGGTAGCTAACTATGGGTTGATTATTCTAACACCCCCCCCCTTAATCCTGAATTATGAGTAAAATATCAGAAAATTATAGGGCCTAGAAGCAAGGCTTAGTCACCCTTTACATACTGCATGTCCATTTAACCAAGGAAAGAGGAAAAAACCCAGTGGGAAAATCCTCCCTTAAACATGGACTGTAAAAAAAAAATTGGAAATTTTGTCATCACTCATGCTTCACAGCATGATCAAAAATCCCCAGAAGTGATTTGAGATTGCTGAATGTCTTCTCACAAAATTGTTTGGTGAAGATATCAGCTACTTGTTCTGAAGATGAACAGAAGAGTAGGTGAATGGTGCCATCATGCACAAGCTCTCTGATGTAGTGCATATGGATCTCAATGTGTTTGGTTCTTTGCTTCTGAACTAGATCATTGCAGATTCAAATGGTACTCTGATTATCATAGTATATAGTAGTTGAGTATTCTAATTTGAAGCCACACTCTCCAAGTAACCCCTGCAACCATAAACATTGAGTTGCTGCATTTACAACTCCTCTGTACTCTGCTTCTGTAGATGAGAGTGCAACGGCACTCTGTTTCTTGCTTGACCAGCTGATTGGCCCTTCTACAAGCATGAACACATATCCTGATGTTGAATTTCTATCTATGGTATCACCTGCCCAATCACTTCCAGTAAACCCAATCAAATCAAGATCAAATTTAGCTTTATAGATGATCCCATGTGTCCCTGTTCCCTGAACAAAGTTAAGGATCGTTTTGGCTTCTTTCCAATGGATCTCATGAGGATGATCCATGTATCTATAAGACACACTTACTGAATAAGAAATATCAGGTCTAGTATGTGTAAGATACAACAAACATCCAACCAATTGCCTATACAGTGTATTGTTTACCATAGGTGAAGAATCAGGTTCTTCAAGATTCACTCTTGAAAGGAAAGCAGTCTTGCTTGGCTTGCAATACTTCATTCTGAATTTGTTCAGAAAATCCAAGACATACTTGGACTGGTGCACCTTGATTCCAGCTTTGGTTTGAGCAATCTCAAGCCCCAAGAATTGGCTCAAGATCCCCAAATTTGTCATGGAGAAGGCTTGGTTCATTGCACCCTTCAAGGAAGCAATTTCATCCTTTGAGCTTCCTGTAATGAGAAGGTCATCAACATATAACACAATTATCATTAATTAACCATTAATCAACTTCAAATAGACATTTGGATCTGATTTGCATCGAACAAAATTCAGTGATAGCAGAACGCTATCAATCTTGGCATACCAAGCCCTAGGGGCTTGCTTAAGCCCATACAATGACTTCTTTAGCCTACACCCAAGAGATGGGTTAGTAACAAATAATTGAGGCTGCTGCATGTATATCTATTCAGTGAGATCTCCATTCAGAAAGGCACACTTTACATCCATGTGATGTACCTCCCATTGCTTTGAAGCTGCAATGGCTAAGGCTAGCCTGATGGAGTCCATCTTTACCACTGGTGCAAAAGTCTCATTGTAGTCTATGACATGAACCTGTGAGTAGCCCTTGGCTACCAATATGGCCTTTTACTTCATAGGTTAACCATCAGCAGCAAATTTGGTCCTGTACACCCACTTACACTGAACTAGCTTCCTCCCTGGGGGAAGATCAACCAGCTCCCAAGTGTTGCTCTTTTGGAGTGATCTAAACTTTTCCTTCATGGATGCTTGCCATATTGGATCTTATACTGAATATTCATATGTCTAAGGATCTGATTCCACCATCAGATAGCATTTCTCAGCAAACATAGGATCTTTCATGCATAGAGCACTCTCAAATTGAGATCTAGTCCTCCTAGGGTCATTAGGATTTCCAGCTAGCTCTCCAGCTGCATGAATGGTATTGGATGCCCATTTTGGCCTTGTAGGGCTGTTAGGATCTGCAATAAAATAATCACTATTAGACATATCAGAATCAGCATGTTCAACTATCTCTTCACTTACATTCAGAGGTTCTGGTGGTGAAGAGGATTCTCCAACTTCCACTGCTGCTAGGGGTTCTTCTTGAAACTGAACACACCTTTCAATGAAGGCTTTGTTTGTGCTCAAATTGATCAGCTTGTACCCTTTTTAATCTTCATAGTAACCAACAAATAGACACTCTTGGATTTGGGGATGCAAATCCTTTCTCTTTTCTGTTGGAATTCTAGCCCAAGCCCTTGAGCCAAAAATCCTGAAATGGGTCACATCTGGCTTGTTCCCACTCCATGCTTCGAAAGGAGTCATACCTTCAAGATGTTTATGAGGCACCATATTCTGGATATAGGCTGCACAATTTATAGCTTTGGCCCAGTACTTTGGTGGCAAAGTCTTAGCCTCCATCATGCAGGTTGCCATCTCTTTCAGTGATCTGTTCTTCCTCTCTGCAACACCATTCTGCTGTGGTGTGTAAGGGATAGAATGATGCATCTGAATACCTTCATCTGCACAATATTGAATAAACTCAGACTTGACATACTCACCACCATTGTCATATCTGAGGACCTTGAGTTTCCTCCCAAACTGATTTTCAACCAAAGCCTTAAAGACTTTGAAGAGGCCAAAAAATTCAGACTTGTGTTTCAGGAAGTAAACCCAGCAATACCTGGAAAAGTCATATACGAAATTCAATGCATATTTGTCCTGACTCATGGACATATGAGGGAATGGGACAGAAACATCATTGTGGATCAACTCAAGAGGTGCAGACGTTCTCACATGACTAGCTCTCTCAAATTTATGCTCTGGGTGTTTTCGTAGGATGCAACCTTGACAGACTCCTTTGGAAAATTTTATCTTTGGTAACCCTATGACCATCTCTTTTTCACTAAGATCAGAAATATACTTGTAATTTAGGTGGCCAAATATTTCATGCCAAATATTTCTTTCCTTATTAGCATGAATCAGAAGAGCAGAGGGGTTTGAGTAGGGTAGGAAGTGTGAGAACATGTATACCTTCGAAATATGATTTGCAACTCCTTTTGCAATGACTTTACCACTTGAGATATCTGTGATATCAACTTCATCAGGGGAGAATATGACCTTCTTTGGAGACCCTGTGTGGGTCATATGATACACTGATAAGAGGTTAGAGGCAAGACCTGGAACATACAACACATTGCTGAACTTACCATGATCAAGATCAATCCTCCCTTTGACCAAACTTTCAGTGAGAGAGTCATCTCCCAGTACTATTGGTGGACCTTTCATCATGTCAAGTGAGGTGAATGCCTCCTTGGTTGAAACGATATGTCTTGAAGCTTCAGAATCAATGATGAAACTAGGTGAGCTTGATGTGCCAGCAACCAATGCATGAACTCTCTCTCTGTCTTCTGAACTTGATCCTCCTTCCCTCTTCTTTGAGCTGTCTAGAAGGGAGATGCCATTCTTCTCCAGGAGTTGGGTCATCATGTCTATTTGATTCTTCATGCAGGAGCTCTCAGAATGATTTCCCTTACTGCAGTATGCACACTTGCTCATTTCTCCTTTGTTCTTCTTCTTCTGGTAGTTCTTCTTGGAACCATGAGGCTCCTCCGGAGACTTGTTGTTGTCCCTCTTTTGCTCAGGTGGATATTTAGATTTCTTTTTGATTTTTGAATCCACCCTCAAATCTCTAGCAACCGGAGCTTGGTCTTTGGACGGTTTGATGGTGCCCATCATCACCAACTTATCTTGTTCTTGTGTGAGAGATTCCATGAAATCTGCAAGGCTAGGCATCTTCCAGGTTCGAGCTGTCAACTTTGTGGCAGAGAAGGTAAAAAAAAACACTAAATAGTTAGGTACAAGCTTCAAGAGTATGGCCAAGACCAGCTGATCATCCTTATTTTCAATCCCACATTGTTTTAGCTACAAAACAAGTGCTTTGAACTTGGAGAAATAGAGTTGCAGGGATTCAAATCTATTTGGACTCAGGGAGATCAGTTCATTTTAAATTTGATGTCCCCTCATCTCATATGTATTTTCAAAAATATAAACAAGCTTCTCCCATACCTCATTTGGTGATGTCAATCCATCAAGATGGAAAAGGAGGTCTCTGGATATACTCAGACACAAGAGACCATAGGCCTCATCCCTCATGTTGTGCCATTTTATCTTCCCTACATCTTCATTGGGCTCTGCTTCTATTGCCATAGTCACTCTATAGAGGCATTTCACTCTCAACAGTATCTCCATCTCTGCTTTCCATTCAAAGAAGTTAAATGGAGTCAAGATGATCTTCTAATATTGATCCATAGCTCAGAAATTGTCCCGGCAGGCAGTAGAATGCTCCCAGTCAATGATGTCGAACCTGCAAAACAAATTGGAAGGAGATAAATTGATCTACAAAGGCTCTAATACCATGTGTAAATTGAACCTAGTGATAGAACAATTACACTCACAACAATTATCAATTGTACATGCAAAATTACTCACAAAAGAGACTGAATATGGAGCTGAACACTAAACTATATTGAATAAGTGTACAATATCCAACCCTATGAATTCATAGGCTGCCACAATAATTAATTACATGAGGTATTTGAATGCATGAAGTTGCCATTCGAATCTAGTCAAAAACAGGCTTACTAAATCTAAGCAAATCCCCCATAAGTGCATAAAGTAATTTCCAAAACTGACAAGGATCTCACGAATTGGAAAAATAAATTAGGCAAGCTAAAAGGTAATGGAAGGACAACTCATACATGCTTTTCATAGGATAAAAGAGTGGAGGATGTGGAGGACAAAAAACAAGTTAACCTCACCTAGTCAAACTTTCCCAATTGCCTTAAAGCACTGAAAAGGCAGGCAATAAAGCAGAAAATCCAGACAAGTGCTAGGAAGTCTAGGAATAAAGCAGATTTGATTCTAGGAGGTTTCCCAAGCACTCCATGACTCAAAATTATAAATTTGGACCACGATGGATGTGTAGATGACAACTTTCATAAGGTGGAATATGGAAACTAGGCAAATAAGACAAAAATGGATTAATTAATGTCTAAGGTAACTAACTATGGGTTGATTATTCTAACATATTCATTGTTATTCAATGGAATAATACACACCAATATTCATCTCTTCACTCATGTGATTCTGTCTCTTTTCTTCTCTCTATTTTTCTCGTTTATGGTTGTGAGAATTCTTAGTAGCAAGATCTATTTCCTGTGCTTCTTCTTAGCATCATTTCTCATAGAATTGATCTATTATTTCAACATGGAATTAGAGCTATATCAAGCACAATATTTCCATCTTCTACAGGGCATCAGAGTAGCAAGCTTGATCAACTTGTACAGAGTTGAGGAGTGCATCTAGTCTCCTATCCCTCTCCAAAGAAGATATTGTCTAGCTTACAAGATTTTCTCCTAGTTTTGTTTTGTAGGTTGCAAAGAGTATATATTAGAGAATATCAAAAAATTCTATATGGATTCAAAATTTCATCTACTATATCCTTTCAACTATGTTGATTGGAAGCCAAATATGAACGCATACTTGAAAAGGCAATGTCTCTTTGATGTCGCCATTGGTGCATTGAGCAAACTTGAGTCTTATGAAGAGAAGATTGACTAGATTAATAATTTTGATAGATATTATTGAATGATGTGTTTGGGAATGTATTCAAATATAAATCATCTCATAGATTCTATTGAGTATCCATTTGAGCTTTGGAAGAATTTGGACAAAGCTTTTGGTTTGCAGGAAATAGAAGATGAAGCATGGAGCAAGCCCAACATCTCCTCTTGTTGTCTCTCTCTCTCAAGATTTCTTGGCCTCTACATTCTCTTATGAGGTTGATAATGATGAAGAAGTTTCTGATATAGTTCATGTTTTTGCTAACCTCTTTGATTCGAATGCTTCCTCCTTCAATCAAGAAGCAAATATTGAAGAGCCATCTTTTTTTGTGTCTCTTGATGGTGATTTTTCTTCTTGTGATACTAATGATGAAAAAGAAGTAACATATGGAGCTTCTATCAATATTTATGATGATCCTATATCCCATTAATTTCTCTCTAAATCTCCTATCCTAGATCTTTAGATCTACTTGCCAGATCCTTCACACTTTGTGCATACCTCTCTCATTGATGGTGTGCAACCCAGTGATTTCCAGGGTGTTTCCTTAGCTAAATGAATCCTTATTTGTATCACACCAATTACCTTACTTGATATCATGTGATTCAGCATATCCTCCTTTGTTCTTGGCATCAGCACTCAGAACCTCCTTGAAGATTTTGAACATCTCATTTTTTCCTCCTTTCATACAAAGGATTCATTACCAATGTATTCCCATGAGTCTACTGATATGATTATATGTGATCCTTTGGATTCTGATTTATAGGAATATTTTTTAGGTTGATATACATATCATACCACCATACATACCATCTACCATACCTCTGAATAATCCTAATACTATAAAAATCCCAAGTTCACTAGTTGATTCCTCATTGGTCTCTTATGCAGCGATATTTATCTTACATGGTTTGAAGTCTTTCCTATCTTTTAGTGACTGGTTATCCATGACCTTAGTAATATTTGGACTGATATTAAAAATCTGTGTATCTATTCTAAACACTTATGGTTCAGATATTATGCCCCTCCATCATTCATATTTTTACACCTATCAGTTTTCCCCAGTTTCTCATAAATTTCCTAGTCTAGCCCTATATCCTCATGGAGCCACTGAAGCCTTTGTATTTGTTATTCCATATTTTAATGTTTGTGATATAACATAGTTTTATCAGCCTCATATCATATCTATAAATGTGCTACATCATATTGGAATATTGACGTGTGATTCACATCACAATTTTGTAGCTATTCAGGGAATTGAGTGTGAAATAAATTGTCATAATTTTTGTACTCTTTGGGAAGGAGTATGCAAAGATCTCTTT
The DNA here is from genome assembly GCA_001517045.1 of Pseudotsuga menziesii. Lineage (NCBI taxonomy): Eukaryota > Viridiplantae > Streptophyta > Pinopsida > Pinales > Pinaceae > Pseudotsuga > Pseudotsuga menziesii. Next base: position 155,430 of record LPNX011022674.1, read on the forward strand.
TCCATTTCAAATTATGTTTGCATATCAGAGTTTAACAGCAGCAATAATCATTCAAATAATGCTCCTACTTCAGCAGGTTATGAGCTACAAGGAGTCTCTTCTCTTCCTTCTTGCAGGTTCTACACTCTAGCGCATGATCATGGAGTTCATGATTTCTTCAGCAAGTCCTTCATCGAGAAGCAGTTCATTCAGCTCATTAAATTGAATATGAAGATATGTTGAGGGAGGATTTTCCCCATGTAGTTTTTCCTCTTTCCTCACTTTTCTGGACATAATAATTGTTAAAGGGTGACCATAGCCTTGTTGCTAGGCCCTATATGCATCCATATTTTTTTCATACCGTCATAAATTCATACTTATAGGGATGTGTTGTAATATATTAAACCCACTCATAACTTAGGATAAAATAATCAATCATTATTTGATTAGTTATTCACCCACTAGCTTAATTAGTTGGCATCCACTTGCACCTTAAAGTCAATACATGCCATATATATCCTAGGAATGATTTCTTGACCACCTTTTGACCATCCAAAATTAGTATACAACACTTTACAGTAGATTCTGCTTTATTCTTCTTGCTTTTCTATGGATAAGGTAAAGCTAGTCAAACTAGGAAACTGGGTGATTTTGTTGCAAACCCATCCTTCATGAATTTTCCTCCATTTTCTAGGATAAGCATGTTTTTTCCATCTCCTTGACAACTCACTCATGGTTTTTCGAATTCATGAGGTCCTTGATAGATTTGGGAAGTGCTTTTGCGACCTATGGGAGTTTGCTATATTTTGGTAAGTTATCCTTTTTGAGCTTTATGAGTTATCTCCATACAAATCGATTTTCCTATGAGGGATGTACTATTTATGTACACTATTATTCATAATTACTCAATGGAAGGATACACACCAATATTCATCTCCTCATTCATGTGATTCAGTCTCTTTTCTTCTCTCTATTTTTTTTGTGTATGCTTGTGAGAATTCTTAGTAGCAAGATCTATTTTCTGTGCTTCTTCTTAGCATCATTTCTCATAGAATTGATCTATTATTTCTATAATTTCGTTGTCATTTGTGAATACCTTTGACATGAATGACAACTATAACCCAAATTTGTCAACACCCATATGTATTCTTGAGTAATCTAAGATATTGTTATTATGTCTATCATTCCTTGTCTCTTGTTCTCTCATTGTTATAAGAATATGTATATGTATCGCTGGTAACATTGCAATCTAATTTATTACAACATTGGTTCCATTGTCACTGGTACATGTATCGAACAAAAATGACTATGACCAGATGATATCATAGAAGGAGATTAAGGATTGGTGGGAGAGAAAAATAATGAACTACCTACAAAATTACGCTAGAAGAAACAAGATGAGTATTTCTCAAGCAAAGGAGAAATTATTCTATGCAACAAATGAAAAGTACATACTCAAGTATGTCCCCTCTGCACTAGAAAAACTCTTGGATGAGAAATCTAGTATATGAGAAGGAGCAACAATTGCACCAAAAACCAACCCAAGAAGGCCATACAATTTTTTCAAAGTGATTCAAAAGAATTGCTGATGAATTCTGTGAGAAATGAGCTATCAAGGAACAAGTCTCTATTGACACCATTTAAGACAGATTCTATAATGACCTCACTGAATAATTTACGTGTTCTCTACCAGCAATTTTGTTCAAATTTTTTATCGACAAGGGAGAAACACATATTTTTGAACCTTGACCAATGTTGTTGAAACGACTAAGAATCGAAAAATGCAAAGAAATGAACTTAAAGGACAGGGAAAAATTTGTTCAAGAGAGAGAGTGGGAGTACTTCCTACACAAATAACTAGTTATACCCTATCTTTCTAAAAATATTTTGGGTCGGTAATGGGGGGGTATCTAGTCATGTTTGGGTAAAGTAGGGAAATAATCGTCGAATTATGAAGAAAAAAATAAAACCAATTGTTTTCCCTAAATTCTGTGACCTAGACTACGAGGTCAGCAGTGTTCAAGAAACTCGATAAATAAAACAATGTTTTTTTTTTGGTTTGGATAACAATGTAAATCAGATAGGTAAGGATAAAATAGGTAGAGACAATATCTAAAAACTTCAGAAATACAAATGTAAAGGACAATAATCTTGAATAAATTAATGACAAAGCAGTTAAGGTACAACAGATAAGCTTCAAGACATATAACTCCAAACAATAAACAAACAATTCACATTTGCAGCATATATAATATTATTGGTATTAGAAAACACTTTTCAAATATCAATAGGTATTTAACATTCATTGGCATACATGAAATGGATATAGAAAACATCTACATCACAATTCAATGCATGAAGAGTTCAGACTGAACAAAATAATATTAAAACATAATAGATCAAAGGCCTAGCTCCATATAGTATATTAAACTCTCATTCAAAGTGCAAAAGAAGTTCTTACACAAGTAACCATTGAATTTCTACATGATCTCCCAGCAGATCGACCCCCATGTGTCTCCAGTTCCTCAAAAATATTACACAATATATAGGACAGAACCTAAAGATAGGATCCCCAAATTTGGTTTAACAGATCCACTTTTTAAGCCTAACTATTGTAATTATAGAAAAAAGTAGATAACAAAAAGGAAACCTAATTTATGACAAGTGTTAACTAAAGATCATTTCAAATCCTTCTTCCTACCTCAGGCAAGGTGGCTAGCCCATCTAGCACACATGACTTTGCTTCTGACCTCTTGATATCCTTATGCATGCCACGAAGTCTTACTACCATCTCTTCTTTAACTTTCATTAATTGCTCTTTTTCCTCTTGCACCAGTCTCCTCCTTTTCACCGCTTCCTCTGAAACCTGAATTAGCTCAGCAAAATTCTGATTCATCTCCTGCAAATCATTCTTCAACATTGTATTTTCCTTCACCAGTTGATCATTTATTTGATTTAAATGTGCATTCTGTCTTCTAAGCTACTCAATTTCTCTGTTTTCTTTATCTTGTGTTAAATCCATCATATCACCTCCTGCATCTTCATCTGTGCCCTTTTTCTTGTTAAGTTTTGCAACTATTTCCTTTTCTTATTCTATGAGAACCTGATCATTACATCTTGTTTGCTTCTTTGATGTTTCACCAATCTCAGCTTCAGGGAAAAATGATATATTATCATCTTCCATGTCACTATAATTATAGATGCAACTTTTAGGAGCTAGATATGGAATTTGTCTTAAGCTTTAGTTAATGTTATCAAATACTTGATACATGGTTGATTCTAACTCCTTATATTTATTGTTATCATCACCACTATATGTTTCTTGAACACTTATCACATTCCTTTTATTAAACCTAGGGTTTATTAAGGCCTTCATGTTCATCCGTAGTTTTTTCAATGGTCTGGTTTTAGGTCTGGAATATTCTTTGAAAGGTTTAAATGAAAACTCTGTCAGCTCTAAAATATTTTTAGTATGAATCGATCCCTATTTAACTCTTTGTATGTCATCAATAGATCCTAAAAATAAATTGTCATTCATTTTCCACCCAGGTTCCTCTTCTGGTAGTTGTGTCGAGGTTATCTCTTAAAGACATTCTTGCTCATGATAATCTTTAGTTTTATTTTCAGATGAGGGTTTTTTTTTTGTACTATCAGAAGTCTCTAAAACATTATTTTTAGAAGACTTTTTCTTTATCTTTCTTCTGTCTACATGTTTAAATTTAACTTTGAACCCCCCCTAGAAAACAAAATGGGACGATGACCTTTCTACTTTTCCTAACTCTTGAGTAATTAAAATCTTAATCAACCCATGATGGAACATATTACTACCAGAAGAGATAGGATGGTTTTGATCCCTAACAGCCATTTTTTCCATATTTTTTAATAAATAAAAAGGAAGGTTTAATTTATTTTCACTTGTTACATGCTGTAGGAATATCATATGATAATGATACAGAGTGCCAAACCTTCCCTCGCAAGTGACATACCTTCGGATAATATGCAACATGTCCTGCCATTCTTTAAAAGGAAAGGCCTTTGGATGCCCTGGCTCCAATCTAGATTTTTATGAGATGGTAACAAGAAATGGATATAATGTTCATGGATAGCTTGTCTCTTATAGCACCTTTCCCCTTCAGTAAAAACACCAATAGCATGCGAAATGGACTCCTTTGTAACTGTAAATTCTAAACCTTCAACTTGAACCCTAGATCCACCAAAACTCTAACATAAAGCTTTAGTAACCCCAATATGATGGTCTGCAATATACATATACAATCATATACAATGATAAATACAATCATATTCAATCATATACAATGATAAATATAGAATTTATATATCAATTACATCTTCCCCTTTTACAGGAACATGTAAGGGATTAGCTTCCACTAGACGACACTACAACATCAATTTGATGCCACCGGTAGGTTCCCAAGTATGGATATATGTATAGGCTAGTGATGAGGATTCCTTATAAGTCTCCTTAGTCTTAGTGTCCTCCTCCAATACAAAATCACCCCCCTAATAGAGGTGTTTCATGCAAATATTCCCTTTCCCCATGGGCATGCTCAGCTTGATCCTCCTCTACCTCTATCCACAAAGGTTTGTAGTTAGTCCTGCATAATAGACCTCTAAAAAGCCACCTTCCACTTAGTCAAGGTGCCAATGTTTTCTAAGGAAATGGTAGCCATGTCAAGGGGGTGCTTAAAGCCTCAATCTACTTCACCCAAAATCATATATTGTAGTGGACATAAACCAAAAAACCCAATCGTTGATACTCTAGCCTATGTAGGGATCATAGGGTCATAGAATCATAATGAAAGTTGTAGGGTTGTAAATTATAAAAATCGTAACTACTAACCTGATGTTCCTATTTATTGTGTATTTTTGTTCAAATACACTTCAATTGAATTCCCACCCTAAAGTGCTATAGTTTTGGTTCTGCATCTAAATTGAAAATTTCCATGCCTACAATGTTACATTTAATGCCTATAGTGCGATGAAGAATGTCACAGGATGACAAAATGTATGGAAAAGGGAAATCTAGTTTATAAAATTTAGGTGTTTTTCAACTTGAGTTTTATTCAAAGATGGAAAATATTTTATTATTGTATTACAGGAAGCCAAACTATTCTTACCTTGGTCAAAATACTGCAAGGTGGTAAGAAGGTGTATTGACCCAATTGCTTCCAAGATTTTGGTTGAATGGTGAATTGAATATATTTGTGAACTAGATATGTAGTGAGTATTAGTTTCTATTAAACACAAGGAAAGAATGTCACATGATTTAATAGGTGAGGCCCTCAATATTTACACTTTTTTTGGTTACATGGAACTTCAAAGGATTATAACAATATAAGTGCTTAAAATGAAAATAGGTTAACTTCATATGATGTGGAGACAATATAAAAACCTAGACAGCTTTGGAAACAATTACCACCAGAAAAAAAGATTTGCTTCATGGATTTTCTTGCTAAAGTTATTGAAGGTTGGTACATATTGAGAGAGGAAACTTCATGTGAAATGGAAATTGCAAGGAGAATAGGCATTGGGTTAGAAAAATCTGCACTTAATTCCATATTCATCATACACAAATGATTCTCTATATGAGATAGATACCGTGCAATACATATTAGAGAATTTTTTAACACGGGATAAGAGCACTCAAAGCATTCTGGAAAGGGAAAATTTTCCTTATGAGGGCCAAAGGGAAAGGTCTGCTGAAACTTAATAATTTTATAAAGGTATAAAAATGAATTTTTTTAATACATACTTCAGAGATGGATACCTTAGATATGGATACATACTTTAGTGCTCATACTTCATAGATGGATACCTTTCCAAATTAGGTTGTAACACAAATATACCTCTATCAAAGTTTATTAATCTTGTTATATCTATTTCTGATATTGCACGACCAATGCATGAAGGTTTGTATAGGGGTATATACAGGAAAACCCTAATTATAACAGAGGGAAAGTGAACACTCTTCAAATCCACATAAAATTTTATAGTGGGAATGTGGCATTAATTCCTTTTCATGTGTTCATGGTGTGATTGCTGTTGTTACTTTTTCTTCCTCACATTCAATTTTTTAGTTGTTTGAGTGTGTCTATGTTATGTACTCTTGTGAGGAGTTATATGGTTAATGGATTTCAATTTCTATGGATATTATTATCTGCTACATTATGTGTATTCTTATTTTCTTTTTCCATCCAGGTTTGGATATAGTGCAAAAGCAAATACCCTCAATATTGCTCTTCTAGCTTCTTTAGGTGTTCTCTTACAGAAGATAACTTCTTAGTAAAATAATAAGAAAGAGAAGAGAATGTGTCTTCACATCCATTTTTTCTACCTTTTCCATAGTTGTTGGGTCAGTGCAAGAAGATGATGGACCTTTAAGATGCAATCCTAGTTTTCAAAAGCAACATCATGTTACCAAAAAATACATCAACCTGAGCCTGACATAGCACTTGGTATGGTTCAACCCGAGCTTGACATGTCATGGAACATGTAGGATAGGAAGACAAATCGCGTACGCGTTATATTACTACAAAACGCGTGCGCGATTTGTATAGCCAAAACGCGCGCGCGATTTGTATAGCCAAAACGCGCACGCGATTTGTATATCCAAAACGCGCACGCAATTTGTACAGCCAAAACGCGTACGCGAGTTTTAAATCATAAAAAAAAATTTAAATACACAGTCCCCGATAAGGGGTAAGGGGTAACAAACAGAAAATTGAAAACTTCATGAAGGGTGGACTTGTTGGTTAAAAGTTCTTATTCATTTGAAAAGAACATGAAACGGGCCTTGCTGGTTAAAATTTCTTATTCATTTTGTTCTAAGAAATTTATATAGATACATAAATTACATTGATAAATCAAATATTTTTGTGGCTAATAACACAACACATTAATAAATCAAAGATTTTTTATTAATGTTGAGCTAATTTTTTATTCCCTTTCGAGACTGTAACTATATCGTGAAAGGATTTAGCTCTAAATAATTCCCCATTAGTATTATAGCATTAGGAATAACGGCAAAACAAAACATTGGTGAACTGCGCATGGATGGAGTCGTAATTTGGAACTCACCTGGTTGGGTGTCCGGACCTCCTCTCGCCTTTTGGCTTGTATTGCTGTGATTTTAAATAAAAAACAAACTATTCAGTTAAATTCATACCAGTCAAACCAAAATATTAGGTTCCTCAATGAAATTCATACGAGTAAAAAAAATATTAGGGATTGCCTTTCCAGATTGCAAACACTGTAAAAGGCTTAACCAGAGCCAAGCCAACACACAAGTGGCCTTATAATTTGAGGCCTAAGGGTATTAATACTGTGAAAAGCTTAACTAGAGCCAAGCCAATACACAAGTGGCCTTATAATTTGAGACTTAAAGCTAAATCTTAATAGTAAGAACAGCAATTAAATACTATAAACCTGATAGCACAATTCACATATGAAATCTCCTTTTTTCTGGGACCAACGCTCTAGGCATCTCCTATGAGCATACTGTGAGAATTCAATAATAAACACTCAATAACGATAAATCTTTCAATTCACCAGAGACAACATATGCAAACTACTTTAATCTATCTCCTAAACCCTAAACCTCATACCTTCAATTCACCAGAGACAACATATCCAAACTACTTTAATCTATCTCCTAAGCCCTAAACCTCATACCTTCAAAGTGCCAGAACAGGCACATGGATTTTCCATATTTTCTTTACTGTCCTCTTCCTGACAAATACGGCATTCAGTTAATGTAGCATCTCCACTCGCCATGAGTGATTTCTGTTTAAAAACAAAATGACCAAAATTAATAGGAACTCAAGTAAAATCATTTAAAAAGAAAACAATTACCATTATGAAAGGAAGACTGCGTATCAAGGAAAAAGATACTTCTCAAACAGAAGCAAAATTACCTCAGTCTTCACTAATACATCTTCACGGAATCAAAATATCACAAATCTTACTAACCTGAACCTGAGAGAGTTTTTTGGGTGCTTTTCAGGACCCGGACCTGCCACTTCCTTTGGTTGATCCTTCAACCGAGTAGCATGACCGCCTGAGGTAAAGTGGCAATAAATGTTGTACTTTTTTTTAAATGGTTGCACACAATCCAACGAAAATTTGCCACTGAATTTAACCGCGAAGGGCGGGACTCCCGGCGAAGAACTCCCTCCAAAAGATGTCGGCACAGATCCACGAGAACATGACAAGGATAGGAAAGAAACATGTGTATTATTTTATTAATTAAACAATGCAAATTAAGAATGTAATTGTCACATAATAGAAACTAAATTTTATGATGGTTAAATATTAATAGTTAAATTATGCCTTGTGCTACTTACTGAATATATAAGGATATGAAAGGTTATTAAAAAGATTATTAGATATGATTGAAAATTGATTTTAAAATTAACAAAAGTACAAGTAAAAGAAAAAGTTACGTTAAAAAAACATATATTATAGCTTAAAATTTTATATTTTAGAAAACATATGTGTTTAAAATTTTATATTCAAACTACTCATAAATCTATCCTTCAAGGACAAGAAAGCATTAAAAATTTAATGCATGTACATAAAAACATAAATAAATAAACAACAAACCATTGGCCTCCCATAGTAACAAAAATATTTAAATAGATTGCATTACATTGTAAACCTTTCTCAAGGTATTGGCAATAGATATCGACTTAAAGTCTCGTTTAAAATTTTTTATGAATGGATAATTGATAATGATTAAATAATAATAAAAATGAGATGGACCTATAAGTTACATTTCAAAGGAAATTTTTTCAAATATATATTTACAATAAAGTGTAAATTTTTTAATTATTCTAAATGTTTTTTATGTTGATGGTGATGATGAATGATGATGATGATGATGATGACGATGATGAAGGTGATGATGATGATGATGATGATGATCGTGATGTTGATGATGACGATGATGATGAGGATGATGATGATGTTGATGATGTTGATGATGATGATGATGAGGATGATGAAGGTGATGACGACGATGATGATGATGATGAGCTTGATGATGATGATGTTCATGATGTTGATGGTGATGATGATGATGAGGATGATGATGATGTTCATGATGTTCATGATGTTGATGATGAGGATGATGATGATGAAGGTGATGATGTTCATGATGTTGATGGTGATGATGATGATGACGATGATGATGATGTTCATGATGTTGATGATGAGGATGATGATGAGGATGATGATGATGA
>LPNX011022674.1:170014-258997 GCA_001517045.1 Pseudotsuga menziesii
TTTCTGCAGATGACATTGAACGTAAATTTTGTTCTATAGCATAGATTTTGACACGTATATTATTTAATGATTCTGGTGAAATATTTTCCTGAATGTCAGGTATATCTATCCCTATTAATCCTTTGATATGTCAAGGAGAAATAGATTCTTCCATTGGCCCCTCTTTTGAAGAATCCGATGGATCTTGTTCCTGCCTACTAGCTACTGGAAAAGATTGTGCCTCTTTTGAAGACTCAAATGAATTTTGGTTCTTAATTCCATGTACAAAAACATCAGATAACTTCTCACAACTCAATGGGACTTGATTATGTATACTTCTTTCTAATATTTTTAGAGTTCTTCCATTTTGTCTTTTGATATATGTATTTGGCTTCTGTAGTTATCACGTCCAATACTTATTTCTGAATTGTTAAGTATAATATCTAAATCTTGAGATTCTTAATAATTTTAAGAATCAAATTGAAAGGTATTTTCTTTAAGTTGTTGAGAAGTTAGAGCACCCCTATTCTACTATGCGCTCTCTGCTCAAACATTTTTGTGTTTTAACATGCTACACAATTTTTCTTAAAATGTACTGAAATTTGGAAACCATGCCTTTGGTTAATGTACTTTATTTGGTGTAACTTCATTATGTGTCGTTTTTCCAAAGGTGTCATGACATATGTTCCACAAGAAGTGAATGATTTGTATCATATAATGGAAACTGGTTTCCACCCTTTAGATATTGCTCAAAAGGTTCATCCACTGCTAGGAAACCTCTCTAAAGTTAGTCACAAATTGTCTTTAGCTTCTCCTGTCCCAGCAGTGCAGCTGGAGCAATACATTCCTACTTTAGAAAGGCTAATGACTTTGAGAGTTTTACAACAGGTGATATTTAGTACTTACTCTCCTTTGTTCATGCTCTTTATTATTTTTTAGTATTAGAAATTTTGATTTGTAAATGTGGACAAACTTTTAGAGTTTTACAACTTAGATATATCATGGGAGTAATTCTTACTGAATTCAGTTCATTATTTTGTATTAAATTATGGGGCGACAAGTGACGCTTTGATTTATTTCTTTTTCTTGGTGTTGGAAGATTTATATAGTTATCATATGTCTACTAAAAATCAGAAATGGATGTTCCAGGTATCACAAGTGTATCAAACAATGAAAATCACATCCTTTCAAAGATGATACCATTTTATGATTTTTTTGTTGTACAGAAGCTTAGTGAGGATGTTGTGAATTACAATTCTTACAAATGAAGATTGACCATTTAAAAGGCATCGTACAGTTTGGTGGTGAGGTGAAGAAATTTAATTCTCTATTTTTCATTATATTGAATACTAAATCAAGATTCCCCTTTGAGGATGATGCTTCTGTGCATGGAGTGATTTTGAGAGTGAGGAAGCTACTTGTTGGATTTATTTGTGCACGACCTTGAGTGAGAAAAGATTTGAAATCATTTAAATATTCTTGTGAAGCACTTAAACAAGGCTAGAAGCCTCATAAATTTGTCATCTACTAAAAAGGTCACTAAATCTCCTCAACACTTCCCAGTATTGCTAGAGATCATAGAGAATGAGCATAGAAAGTTACTTCTCAAAGTCTTGATCGAAAGGAAAAAGGACGAGCAAGAGAGGAAATCTCTTGAAATGGTATGTACCAGATTAGTTTTTTTTAGCTATGTGGTTGTTGCATATTGTAGATCATTGGAGTCTCATAGTTTCTTTGGATTAATTTTTTTTCTTTCATTGGTATTGAGAAGGAACAAGAAGAAGAGTCCAACATATTGAAGCAACAAATAATAACTGAAGAAGCAGAACATAAAAGACTTGCATCTGAGTATACAAATAGAGAAGCGCAGAGAATTTGAAGGGAGATTGAAGAGAATGAATTGGAAGAAGCTCAAGCTTTTCTTCAAGATGTCAAGAGAAGGAGAGGGAAACATGGTAAAAAACAATTTGTTGAAGGGGTATGGTCTATTGACCTATATGTCTAATTTATTATGGTTTTGTTCAAGGTCTTCCAAATTTTATTTTATTTACTTGTAGAGGAATTCTATGCCTGAAAGACACTTATGTTATTCTTCCTTATGATTATTCTCTCACAGAAAAAGGTTACGAAGCAGATCCTCATTGAATAGGATCTTTATGAGCAACTTAAGGAAAGGCGGGAAATGGAACACAAACTCCAGAAACTTAGAAAAAACCATGGATTACGTAGAAATGGACAAAAGAGAAGAAGAAGCCCCTCTTATTGAAGCAGGATATCAAAATCACTTAATAGATGATGAAATATTATTCACACAAGAACAATAGGTGAGCATGATATTGACCCTATTTGTCCTATTTGGATGTTCAATAAATTGAAATTGCCTCCAGATTCCATCAAGCAAGCAAGATTAGTTTTAGATTGGATTATTTAAATAGGCTTTATGTAAATTCTTGGAATTATGCAGTTATAGGTTTTAATTGTATATCTCCACCGATTTCTTGCTAACACCGTACTTCTACAATAACAACAAGAAATTGAACAAGGTAGATAACAACATGTTACAGATCATTTGGAGAAGACTAGGCTTACATGAATGTTGAATGACAAGGTACAATTTTTCATTTTTTATAGATATTTTTGGGTCTTGGATCCACTATTTTTCTTGTTGTAGCTGAGTTATTTGGTTTGTTTTGGTAATGTAGAATATATTTCGAAATTTGGTTTGTTTTGGTAATGCAAAATATCTAGGAGGTAAAAATTTATTGTTGTTGGGGACAAAGTGCAGTTCCTGAGATTTAGTGGTTTGTATACATTGATTTGATAAGGTTGTTTCTTTGGATAATTTTTTTCATCTGGTGACTCCACAAAGGAACGAAGCCATGTTCTAGAATATTTTAAAATGAACTTGTTGTTTGTAGAAGTGAGGTCATCCAACATACTTGAAGACATTTGAAACCTCACTTGGAAACTCCACTGGAATGAAGCATGATGGTTATATGTTTTTCAAATTCCATATCAGTTTGTCACATTGAATATTGAAGTGAAAACGTATGGAATTTTTACAAGAATCATGGTTTAAAGAATGGTCCAATCAATTACATTTATTGGGTATCCTAGGGAATCTGAATCAATTCTTTGTTCCATATTGGGACAAGAATATTAAAAAATTCTCACAACATGCTGACAAAGTTGTACTACTTGTTGCAGTTTCATTGAATTCATTATTTCCCATTAGGATGTTATGATGAAAATGTTTGTGTGTTCCTTGGAAGATGATGCATTAGATTGGTTTTATGCCCCACGTTGGGGGATATATGCCAATGATGGAATAGGTTGAGCATTGGTGTGAGCAAGATAATAGACGATTGTAGTCCAAGGGAGATATTTTTGACTTGGGTTTGATCAAGAAATTTTTGAAGAATTGGTATGTTAGCTATGTCAAACATTGGAAGGATCATAATTTGCACATATTTTGGTTGGTATTTGTTATAGATTGAGAAATAAGTTTGATATTTTGATGCTTGCACATGACAATGTAACCCCTTGGAGGATCTATTGGTTGAATATTAATGAGAAATATGATGAATGCATGTCATTATTGGGTTTTGTCATTACAATAAGGATGATCCAAACTCCTAGCAAAAAATAACATTAGAATAGAAATAATGACAGACAAGATTGATGTATTCTATATATTTGTGGAGAAAATCATCTTATACAATAGATAATTGCAACGAAAAACTAACCATAGTTGATTACACCAATCCCCCTATTATTCCAAACTTAATCCCGCTACACAAAAGGTAAAATTCTATACAACGTTTTGTCATAAAACAACATAAGATTCAAATCTACAGAGCTCCAAAACACATTTATTTTCTATTACTTTGTGTGTTGTACAATGGCATGATCATAATCAAGAAAACTGAGTGTCTTTCTGGGTGGCATAATATTCTTATTTTTAACTACCAACTTGAGGTCAATTGGATCCATAATTATATGTTTCAAAGTCTAAATGTGAATTTCCAAGCATACATCTACATTATCTTGATTACATCATAGGACTCGAAGTGGTTAGCATATATCTAAAGAAGGTTAGAGCCATACGATTTGAAGTGTTTAGCATATATCTAAATAAGTTCAGATCCATCTAAACTACTTTATTAGGTATATCAAGTCAGAAACAATGTTGGGATTATTAGTCTTTTCTTAGAAGTACAAATGATGCAATATTGGTGTTAATATTGCCCCTTTCCCCAATTCTTAAAGAGTTCTAGATCAATGATAGAGTGCTTGCTTTACAAGCAAGAGGTTGAAAGTTCAATTCCTTCGTGACCTAATGATATTGCAATATTGATGTTTTAAATAAAATATATTTTATTATGATTTATTATGGCTATGAGGGGGTTCTAAACTGACTTCATATGTCACTATGAGGGGGTTCAAAATTTCCCTTGTATGTTACAACAAGGGGGGTTAAAAAGACCCCTATAAGTTTATATGAGGGGGTTTCATAACCACCAACAAAGATTTGTAAATAGTTTTAGGGGGGTTTCGAACTGCCACCGTAGGTACCTATGAAGGGGGTTTATGACCTCCCCCAAAGGTTTGTAAAGAGTTTTAGGGGTGGTTTCGAACCGCCTCCGTAGGTACCTACAAGGGGGGTTTATAACCACCCCAAAAGGTTTGTAAAGAGTTTTTGGGGGGTTTTGAACTGCCTCTGTAGGTACTTACAAGGGGGGTTTAAAACCACCCCCAAAATTTTGTTATAGAGACTTTTAAAGGGTGTTTTGAATCACCCCCATATGTACCTACGAGGGGGGTTTATAACCAACACCAAAGGTCTGCAAATATTTTTAGGGGGGTTTCAAACTGCCTTTGTGGGTACCTATGAGGGGGGTTTGAAACCTCCCCAATAGGTACCTATGAGTGGTGTTTGTAACTAGCCCCAAAGGTTTGTAATAAGGCCTTTTGCGGGGAGGGTTTGGAACCGCCCCCATAGGTGTCTATGAGGGGGTTTTAGAACCACCCCCAAAAGTGACTTTTGGGAGGGGGTTTAGAACCCCCCCAAAAGTGAGTGACTTTTGGGGGGGTTTAGAACCGCCCCCAAAAGTGACATTTTTTGGGGGGGTTAGAACCACCCACAAAATTCACTATTGGGGGGGTTTAGAACAGCCTCCAAAAGTCACTTTGGGGTGGTTTAGAACTGCCCCCAAAAGCCACTTTTAGGGGCAGTTATGATCTCTTCCAGAACCGTGCCTAAAATTCAAAAAATTTAGCATTAGTTCTATTAGGGGCGGTTTTTTAAAGACCACCTCCAAATCCAATATTTGAAACCTCCCTCGTAGGTACCTACAAGGGCAATTTGTAACCACCCCCAAAGGTTTGTAATAAGGAATTTTGGGGGGAGGGTTTGGCACCTCCCCAATAGGTGTCTATGAGCGGGGATTAGAACCACCCCTGAAAGTGACTTTTGGGAGGGGGTTTAGAACTCCTCCCGCACCCCCAAAATAAAAGTGAGTGAATTTTGGGGTGTTTTAGAACATCCCCCAAAAGTGAGTGACTTTTGGGGGGTTTTAGAACATCCCCCAAAAGTAATTATTTTTCGGGGGGTTAGAACTTCCCCCAAAAGTCACTTTTGGGGGGGTTTAGAACCACCCTCAAAAGTCACTTTTGGGGGGTTTAGAACCGCACAAAAAATTCAATTTTGGGGGTTTTAGAACTTCCCCCAAAAGTCACTTTTAGGGACAGTTTTGATCTCTTCCAGAACCGCCCATAAAAGTAAAAAAATTTAGTGTCAGTTATATTATGGGTGGTTTTGTAAAGACCACCTCCAAAGCCAAAACTGCCCCCAAAAGTTACTTTTGGAGGTAGAAGACAACCGTCCTTAAAAGTGAAATTTGTTGTAGTGTATATTTGAAATAATTTTTTGTTGGCTCATCCTAATTAGGTCATACCTGTGGAAATGGAAAGAGGACAGATCAAGGTACCACGGGGAGAAGTTTCAGACTCAAATGAGTCAAAAATCATATTTTACCTTAGTTACAAGTCATCCCTAAAACAATCTTCCGATAAGTGTTTGAAAACAATACATCATTTTGTAATTGAATAGCTTTTAGTATAATGATCTACTTGTGGTAAACCCCAGGGCGTGATATTGTTCAAAATTCCACCAAAAGGAAGTGGAAATAATCACACTCCACTCAAACCCCTAGAGGATTCATCCTTAACATACGAAGAAATGGAATACATTTCTTTTAGAGAGTCCAAGTTGGAGGATATCATTAAAGGAAATGTGAAAATTGATGAATTTGCTAAATTGGAAAAGAAGATGGCTACTAAAGAGGATCTAAAAGGGATGGATAGTAAAGAAGATATTCAAGACATGAAGGATTTTATGAAGGATATCAAACATAAATTTATTCATCAATTATCTACTCAGGAAGAGGATAAGCAGGAAAAATATTACTTATTCCAATCATGTTTGGATAAAATTGAAAACAAATGGAGAGTAGGAAGTTGGAGTCCTCAAATGTTGATGATTCACTACAACATCATGGGTTCAACTCAGGTCCAATAAAATATTTTATTCCTAAGATTGACATGAGAAATTTCTACTAAAAGGATCCAATCACATGGATTTTTCAGATGGAGCAATTCATTCATCTATACCAGGTTCCCACTATGCAAAAGGTAACTATTGAATCCTTGTATTTAGAACTTGTTTAACTTGTATGGTACCAGTTGATTTGTGACCATAAAATGGAGTCTATTATCTCTTGGTCTATATTCAAAGAATAATTGATTGCACATTATGGGGATATAAATAACAACACCTTCTTCAGTTAGTTTCTAAATCCCAAGCAAAAAGGTTTAATTACATAGCATATCAACCAATTTCAGTAGCTAAGTCTTAGAGTGAAGATAATTTCATAAGATAATTTGTTATATTTCTTTATTGGAACCTTGGAATATAAAATTTAGCATCAAGTGCGTCTCTTTGAACCATCATCACTAGATAATGCTTTCATGATGGAAAGGAAAGTTGAAAATAAAAATATGGCAATGACTACTAGAAATGCATTCTCCAACACATATAGAGAAAATAATGTTCCTTCTTCTAAACCACCACAAAGTTTGACACCCCAACAGCTAGATGAAAGAAGAGAAAAGGGATTATGCTTTAATTCTAATAGCAATTATAGTAAGGGGCATAAGTGCAATGAAAAGAAATTATTCTACATAGATTATGAAGAGGAAGAACCAAAAGAAGGGGGAGGATATCAAGAAGAGGTGACTTCAAAAGAAATAGAAGAGGGTACTTCAGAAGAAATTACTCCCACCATATATTTTCATGCATTAGGTGGAATTAGCACTCCTCAAACTCTCAATATAGAAGGATACATAAAAAATAAGAAGGTAAAAGTGTTGATTGATTCTGGTAGTACTCATAATTGCATTCATTGTAAATTAGCCAAATTTATTAATTGTTTTGTTTATCTAGAACCAGAGTTTCAAGTAATGATTGCAGATGGAGGAATTATAATTTCCTCACAGAAATGTCGTAATATCAATATTTCCATGGGGGAATATGTATTGAATAGTCCAATGATTTCTATCCCAATGGGGGGTTCTGATGTTGTCTTAGGTGTCCAATGGTTACAATCATTGGGAAGAGTGGCATTTAGTTTTCAAAACTTTTCATGAAATTTCCATGGGAAGGTAAAGAATATAAGCTAAATGGTATCAAAGTTATTAAAAAAGGGACATCAAGCTATAGTTGCACAATTATTCTCATTAGATGTTCAAACCTCAAAGTTCCCTATATCCCCAGATATCCAAAGGGTCATTAATAAGAATTCCAAGGTATTTGAAGATATTCCCAAAGGTTTTTCACCTATTCCTAACTTTGATCATGTTATCCACTTACTTCCAGGCAGTGTTTCTCCTAACATCAAGCCTTACCGATATCCTTGTATCCAAAAGAGTGAAATGGAGTGTATGGTGGCTGAAATGTTAGAGGTTGGAATAACTAGGCCTAGCCAAAGTTATTACTCTACACCAGTGGTAATGGTACCAAGCCAGATGGATCATGGAGTATGTGTCCTAATTATAGAGAGATCAACAAGATCACCATTAAAGATAAGTTTCCCATTCCCTTCATTAATGAATGGTTAGACGAATTGCATGGACCATTTGTCTTCACAAAGTTTGATCTTCATTTTAGGTATCATCAAATTCGAATGAACGATGAAGAAATCCATGAAACAACATTTATAACTCATGAAGCTCACTATGAATTTTTTGTCATGCCATTTCGTCTAACAAATGCACCTTCAACATTTCAAGGTTTGATGAATTCTGTTTTCAAGCATTTCTTTAGAAAATTTGTGTGGGTATTATTTGATGATAGATTAATCTATAGAAAGTCTTGGGAAGAACATGTTTAACATGTTTACGGGGTACTACAAATACTAAAGGAGAAATAAATGTATGAAAAACCTTCAAAGTGTTTATTTGGGATAAAAGAGGTAGAGTATTTGGGTCATATCGTATCTCATGAAGGTGTCAAGGTAGGCCCTAAAAAAATTAAATCCATGATGGACTGGTTGGTTCCCAAAATCCTAAAGAATCTTCAAGGATTATTAGGTCTGAGAGGGTACTACCACAATTTTGTTTAGAAATATGGAAGAATAGCATCTCCTCTGACATCGTTACTGAATAAAGATACATTTTCTTGGACTCTAGAGGAAACTCAATACTTTCAATAACTCAAAGAATCCATGTGTAAAGCTCTTGTTTTGGCGACACTCGAATTCAAAATAACCTTTATTGTGGAATGTGATGCTTCAGGAAATGGAATTGGAGTTGTACTAATGCAAGAAGGACACCCTATTTCCTTCACAAGTAATCCAATCAAGGGAAAGAATGTAAAAAAACCCATTTATGAGAACGAAATGCTGGAAATAATACATTTCATAAAGTAATGGATCCCCTACCTTATATGGAGACATTTCAAGGTTAAAACTGATCATAATAGCCTTAAATACTTCTTGGAACAAAGGCTATATTCATAAGAGAAACAAAAATGGGTAACAAAGATGTTGGGATATGACTTTGAAATCATCTACAAAAAGGGGAAGCAAAATGTTATCACATATGCACTCTCCAAGAAAGATGAGGATGCTGAAGAATTTATCTATGTTATTTCAATAATCCAACCATATTTTATATCCGAAGGAATGGACAAATGGAAAAATGACAAAAAAATATGGACATTTATTCAAAAGTTGCAGCAGGATCCCAGTGCCTCTAATACATTTAGGTGGAAAGATGAATTCTATGGTACAAGGATGGTTTATATCTTGGTAAGAGTTCCCATATCAAGCAATAGGTACTTTCTGAATTACACTCTTCACTGATAGGAGGGCACACAAGTTTCTTAAAAAACTACCACAGGGTAAAGAAAGATTTCTTTGGGGATTGTCTTAAAACTGGCATTCAAAAATTTGTGACAGCATGTTTGGTTTTCCAACAAAATAAAGTGAAAACAATTAAGACCCTAGTCTCCTACAACCACTTTAAATTCCAATACAAAAGTGGAAATAGGTCTCGAAGGATTTTATCACAGGTTTAGCAAATTCTGAAGGAAAGAGTCTCATCATGGTGGTTGTTGATAGACTTACTAAATATGCACTCTTCCGTGCACTATCTAACCCCTTCAAATCAAGAACAGTCACCCATTCCTTTATGGAGACAGTACAAAAACTACATGGTACTCCAAATATTATAATAAGTGACATGGATCCCATTTTCACTGGAAATTTTTGTACCAAATTATTTTCTTGTTTGGGTAGTCAACTAACTCATAGCTCATCTTATCACCCTCAGTATTATAGAAAAATAGATATTGTAAAAAAATGTTTGGAAGGGTATCTTCTATGTTTTGTGGTTGATAAACAATCATAATGAGTCAAGTGGTTACCCTTGGCAGAATGATGGTATAAGACTTCCTTCCATACATCATAAAAAATGACCCAATTTAGGGCACTTTATGGCTATCATCCACCATCCATCACTTATTCACTAAGAAACTACTCTAAGGTTCAAGCAGTGGAAGACCACACAGAGCATAAACAACAAGTTCTTCAACTCTTAAACGACAACCTAAATCTAGCACAAAATTGAATGAAACAATAAGCAAATAAACACCATAGGAAATGAAGCTTTAATGTGGGGGATTGGGTGATTTTAAGACTACAACCATACAAACAAATGTCCCTGAATAAAACCAAGAAGTATAATAAATTTTCACATAAATAATACGGTCCCTATAAGAAGTTACAAAATATTGATAGTATGCAATAAAATTGGAACTACCTGCATATTCACAATTCCATCCAGTTTCCCTTGTTTCTTGTTTAAAGAAGGTAATCGGTGACAAGCTACCAGTTCAACCGATATTATCAAAAATTGATGAGGAAGGAAAATAATCTTGGATCCTGAATAAATTACTGAAATACGAACTATATAGCTTCAAAATCGATCTATTTTAGAGTGTCTCATTAAATGGAATAACTTAACCGTGGAAGATTCAACATGGGAAGATGAGTCATTTATACAGCAGCATCCAGAACTACTTTAGCGTTGAGGACAACCAATTTTTAATGGGAGGGTGATTTTAATCCCTTAATGATAATATATTACACCATATAGTGTGGTTCATTACTTGCTATATTTTGGTGCATTACATATTATTTATGTCATCTTGGGTTTATTAGTGGGTTTATTAGTTGTTATTGTACATCTTTATCTCCTATATATAGGAAGGAGATATTCTCATTTTAGTCATCATAGTATATTATATTGTCTTATGTACTGATTACATTGTGTGAGGTGCCTCCCTTGAAGAGGATTGATATTTATCTTTGTTATTCATTTTTAAGGTGTGGATTGCTCTCCTATTGTCTATTTCTTCTCTTTTTGTTCTATATCTAGGAATTGGTTGCATAACATGTTATGTGTTGATGATTGTTCATCTATCCACTTTGTTTGAGTCATATGTTTAACATTAGCATCAAGAGATCCCATTCTATAACTGTAGAATCCTGGTTCTTACAGACCCCATAGGTTTCTCGAGTGAGACCTCGCTTGCATCGCATGTGTTGCCAATGGAGTTATACTCTATCAGGTTGGTTCATTGGTTTTTGTTGGTAGGGATGGATACTGAACCTGAGTTAATGGATACAAACCAACAAATGGTTCCATTATCGACACATGGATCATTGTGAAGAGGAAATATTTTGGAACCCTATGAAGCTAAAGATTCATTATTGGGTGGACTAGAAAGCGATAATATTTACACAAGAAAATAATAATGAATCGTGACTGAATCCTACAACATGGTTAGAAGGGTATGTTTATTTATATATTCATGAAATATTATTTAAAGAATTTCCTATTGAACTACATGAATGGTTGGTGAATCTATGAATTTGGAGGAAACATTTTTGAAATCAGAGAACCCACAACGTGGACTCTTCAACTAATCTGATTGTTCAAAAGGGCCAGTAATCCTATCTATATGGATTTAAAATTATGGGTCAATATCATTTTGGAGGGATACATTACTCAGAGTGCAACCCTCACTATCAAATCATATAGTGAAATAGAGAGGGAGTTTTTGCAAGAACTTAGAGGCCAATGCATGAAATATTTAAAGATGTGGATAAAAGTGTTGCTCTATGAAAACGGGATCCTGAGAATGAATTCTAATGAGTAAACCATTGTGCGTGAAGGACTTGAGTTATGATGGAGGTAATATTTGAATGAGATGGATACAGTAAATTTAGAAAAGCACCAGGTACAAATCAGGACTATGACATACTCACAACCTTGCATACATATCCAACATATGAGGTATTACCCATAAGTGTATCAAAGTGTGAGTTTTCAAATAACAGTAATAGTAATAGCCAAGATAGTAGTTGGGGAGTTTCTACTAGTGGAACATCTAATTAAAATTCATCCATACCCCAAGTACATAGGATTCCTAAGAGAGACATAAATTTTCCTATATTCAATGGGAATGGGTTGGAAGACCCTAAGAAAGATTGGTTCTTTAGACATTGCGACAAGTCCAAGACGATGCTATAAAAATATCTCAGATGATCGCAACCTTTATAGGCCACTCTCTTGATTGGTACATGAAGTATTATGTGGTTCCTATGAGAACCCCTAAAAATTCATCAGGCCAATGTAATATCCCCCAATACACAATAATTTTATGTAATATTAATTTTTAAATTTTGTTTTGTTTAAATGTGATTGGAGGACCTAGAATATGCCAATCGGTCCTTGGAGGAAAAATGTATCTGAAACATTATGCTTGTAATAAAAATATGAATGATAGGGACATCCATGTTGAATAAGGAAACTATGCATGTGAGAGTGGGCGACGTGAAGGGTCACTCTCATGCAAGTTACACCAAGCGTGGGAATGCCAGTATGGCACTATAACCAGCCTGGGAAATCAAAGACAGAGTGGAGTGGAAATTCATCGAAGGGAATTGGTCGTCAGATGAAAAATACCTAGAAAAACAAAAACTATAAAGGAGGAAGCATATGATAGGAAACGGTGGGGGGGGGGGGGGGGGGGGGANGGTGTTGTAAGCACCCAAATCACTAAGTTACCAATAATACTCATATAGAATCATATAATCCTAACAGAGACAAGAGACAGGATAGTAGGTATAATAACAAATTTATATTACATAAAACACATAAGGGTTCATACAAAACATCAAAACTAAACCAAGTTCATATCTGGCTCAACAGGCTATTATATATGATTTACAAAATAGTTATGCATAACTACTTGTTGGTTCAGTCAACCGAAACGACATTTGGAGGTCGACCTAATCTCTAATTAGTCGGATAAATAGTCTAGTTGGCTCATTGAATAGCTCCTCCAACATCTCCCCCAGGAACAAAATATTTCTTTGTCCTGAAGAAACAAGGAGGTACAAAATTATCCTATCTTTGTAGTTTGATTCCAATTTGTTTTGTCTTCATGGATTGTGCAGTCGGATAGATGTTCTTTTATGTACACAGATCTCCACAATGTCTTCTATTGTAATGGCTAATTGGTGCTGAAATTATGTCCAATTGCGGAGAACATTTTGAATACCAATGGTTAAGGTTGTAATGGTTGACATAATCGACATCTTCTCTTGTATCGGTAGGTCGGTGATATTGCTCATTTTGAATCCGAACAATTGATTTTTTTCTTCTGTTGTGTTGAGTAATCTTTTCATTTGTGGGAAAATATTGTCCAATGTGTCAAGACTAGCTAGTGCCCGATTCATCCGCTGATGTGCTTGTTTTTCTAATTTTTCAAGTTTTGTTTTTTCTAGAACAATCTAATCTTGTACTGTGCTCCTCATCATTGCTTCCAATCCTTGCTTATTTTCTAATGTTTTAATGTGTTCACGAGTTTCTCGACCCTGCTGAAATACCAGGCCATAGTAAGTGTACCAACTGCGCAGTACTTCTTCTGTGGTGGCAGACTCCTCCAAATGTTCCTGCAGTACTTTCTATGCTTCTGAGAATGTTGTGTACTAATTAGTCAATAGCACATACGTATATTCTTTTTTCTCATCCTTCTTGGGCTGCAATTGTGTCTGAAGGTTCGAAATGACACTTTCTAGTAGCTGATAAGATCTCTCTAACGGTTTCTCAGTGTGGGTCTCTTTTGCTCTTGGTAAAATTGTTTGAGTTAGATTCCTACATTTGGTCATGAATTTGACTTATTCTGCTTCAAGTTTGTCTATCTGTTCTTTTATGTTTTGATTTCTCGTTGAAGCCTCTTTAGTGATTGCTCTTAATATCTGGTCCAATTCTCCATCTCTATGTTTTGGTGTGTCGACTGCATTAGTCGACCCTAGTTGATGAAGGTGGATAACCGTCGGTTCCTGTTGTGTCTACATCTGTTCTCTTTTCTTATTTTCTTTTTTATTTATTTTATGTTTAGAGTGATGGACCACCAATGGTCCTGTTGGTACTAATGTTGTCTATTCCTACTCTATTTGGTGCTCTTCAGTTGGTGGATATTCAGTTGACTCAGCCTTTTGTTATGGCAGGGTTAACTAGTTGAATTACATGGGTGGTACTTGTAGTTGTTTGTGCCTCTAGTTGTGGTGAAGATGGTGGATTTGGATTATGAGGATATTTTGGTGGTGGTGGTGGCGATGGTGAATGGTTTGGGGTTAGTGGATTTGTTGGACGGTGACTTGTTGGCATGGGGATTTCGACTTCTAGTTGCAAGTCAACAGGGTGGTCGATTTCTTCAGAGTCCATGAGGTTGGTGATTTTTGCATCTAGTGCTCCTTGGTTATTGCTTTCAAGAGAAAGTGTTCCCTCGTCTACCTCATTAACTAGAGGTTTTAGGATAGTTGGTGTGAATGATGATATATGGGTTGCTACAACTATGGATTTTTTTTTTCAAGGTTTCGGATGTACAAGGATCTAATAAGTCCTATGAATTTTGGTGGTGAGACTTTGTCAGTTTGTAGAGTGAGGATTTTTCGGAAAGAGATCGACTCTATGATTTTATGAGTGGTGTTGATTTGCTGGGAATTGAGGAATAAATTTGGTAGTCTATTGATAAATTGTTGAAGTTCAACATCTTGATCATTTTTTTCTTGAATGGTTTCGGGGATGATATATTTGTAAATTGGTGATATGGAAATGGTTGAGTCTGGTTTTATTCTGGTCAGAGAAGGTCATGGGGATTCTGGTGTTAGATCAATAGGACTCAGGTTGGGTAGCAGCTCTTACATTTTTAAGCATGCCTTTCTTTGCTCCTGACTCAATGAACTCTTTGAACTATTTTTCAATAGATACTTTGTTCAATGCGGCATCCTCCAAAATGTCGGCAGTGATAGCAAGTAATTCCTTTTTGTCTTTTAAATCCTCCGAAAGGATGAGTTTATGCTTCCCATTTCCTTGTTCCTGAGTCCCTTTATTTTTCCTTGAGGTTGATATTTACTTAGCTATTCTTTTTAGATTCTCTTTTGTCATAGCATACTCAAGTCTATCGAACTGAGTTTCTTCATCTATCTGTTCCTCCCCGTCTTCCTCCTATTGTTGGGTCAAGACCATGGTGTTATGCTCTATCAATACCATGGATTGATTTTTAGTAGGTACATTTTAAATTTGAAGAGGGTTTCTCTCTTATGTCAGGTTTTATCCCAAAGTGAAGGTACCGATATGAACGTACACTTCATAGTATTCTTCCTTCTCTTGGTCGATCAATGGTTCGACAATAGAGTGGTTAATCTCTTTTTTGCATGCCAGTATAGCTATTTTGGTCTTAGATTGTTAGCCTAATTTTGTGAAGATTTCCTCGACTGTTGGATAGTAGTAGATAGGTTTTTCATTTGTTGTGGAACCTTGCGAGTGCCATAGTGCAGTGTGGTCGAGTTCTAGCTAGATATGTGCTGATGGGGAAGAGATATTTGGATGATTTGAGGCACCCTCCATCTGGCTGTTCAGACTTTCAGATTTTGAAACCAGTTTTCTAAGAACACTTTTCCTTGTTCCATCTCTTGTGGAGTTCCTTTCATTGAGAACGACTTAAAACGCCACATGTGGAACCCAGTTAGTTCTAGGAACTATGGATGCCCAACTAGACACAGGTAGTACATGGATATCCATATTAATAGTGATGGAAATCTAATTATTACACCTCTTTCCTGGCACTTTTCACAGATAGAATTGAGCATGTAAGACATGTATTGAGCCGAGCAGTAAAATTTCCTTGAGTTCGCTATACAGTCAAAAGATTCCATCATGTCAAGTTTCAAATCACATCCTCCTCCTATGACAGTCAGGCTTGTGGACACAATTTTGGCCATTATTTTGGGTGTAGTGGATTTAATTTGACCAAAAATTAATCCTTTGGAGTTTTTCCCTACCGGAATTCCTATTAGTCTTTCAACTAGTCCTTCTTTAATACCTATAGGAATAGGGTCATCTTTGTTGGAAATCCTAGTAAGTTTGTAGATGGTTTCAGGTGATATTTCCATTGGTTCGTCGAAGTAGAACTTCCCATTGTGGTATCAGCTGGTGATAAATTTGACAATATTTTATTTTGTCCCTCCAAAACTTGCCACGAGGGGTACATTCATATATTTCATGATAGTTCTATGGTTTATTTGATTCCCCTCCTCTGAAATTTTTTACTCACCCCCGTAATCCCATTTTTTATTTCTTCCCGGTGTCGCGCCCATGAAACTTCCTGTACTTTTTCACTTTTAATATTACCAACCATTTCACTAATGGAATTACAGTGGATTCCAACTCTTTTTCTTTGGCGTTCATGGATCTGGTTTGCTTTGGGGCCATCTTGTCGGTTTCTGGTTCGGCTTTCTTTGTGGTTAATTTGTTCTCGGAATTCTAGTAGATTAGTCGCTCTACATATTTGTAAAGTGGTAGGAATTCTTCATTCGACGTAGTATTTATAGGTGGAGCTGATGGTGATCTTGTTGATGGAGATATTAATGGAAGATTTGATGGTAAAGGACGTTCTATTAAAGGTTATCTTAATGCGCTCCAATTTTGGTGCTCCTTCTGACTGTAGTCATGATTGCATGATTGGACCTTTTGATCCTCTTGTCGATGTAATTTGTATGGTTGGTATGCAGTATGTCGATGGTAGAAATGTCGGTTATTGTCGAATTGCATTCTGCTACGTCTTTCAATATTTCCTGTCATTTTCATCTTCTTTGATTCTTTTAGTTTTTAGTTTTTCTGGTTTTTATTGTTTTTTTTTTACAGTTATGAAATTGTTTCTCTATTTATTTTTATTTATTTATTTATTTTATTTTTAATTTTTTTTTTCATATTTTTCAGTTTTGAGACCGCTTGAGTCGGGCACCTTTTACCAGTTTCTCAAATACTCTACCTTGTAACGTTCTCAGTCATCTTATCCATTGGAATTTATTTATTCCATGATATAGGGTCCCATCCACTTAGTGTGGATTTTATTTTCTTTTCCTTTCACCTGGTTGTTATATAGTAGTGCAAAATTTCCAATCGACAAGTTCTTGTTTTTAATGTTTCGGTCGTGCCATGCTTTTTGTTGTTGTTTTTGAATTTCTTGATGCTATATAGCCTTAAATCGTTCTTCCTCTAGCTTATCTAGTTGCATTAGTCATTCGTTCTTTGCTTCTTTGACATTAATATGTAAGATGTTGGCTATTACCAGTGTCTATTGTTGAAAGTGTAAGGGGACGACTACTTCTTGGCCATAGACTAGTTGAAATGGTCTTTGGTCGGTGGATCATTTATATGTTATTCGATAATCCCATATGAAAGTAGGAATTTTTTCATCCCAGTCATCTTTATCAGTGTTACATATTTTTGTTAGGCCTCTTGTTAGAGTTTTATTAAATGCTTCTATTGCTCTCTTAGACTATGGGTGATAAGTTGTACTTTATCTATGGTCGATCTTGAATTGTTCTGTTAATGCTATAATGGTTCTATTAATAAAATTTGATCCATGGTCATTGATTAAGGTTAGTGGACAACCAAATATAGTGATTATATTTTCATATATAAATTTGGCAGCTACTTCACTAGAGTAGGTTTCGACAAGTTCTACTTCTTCCCATTTAGTAACATATTCCACTGCTGTTATGATATAATGTGCACATGTCCTTCTTGCTGGAACTGGAAATGGTCCAATGAAGTCGATATCCCAAATTTCAAATGTTAGACTTGGGTTTATTGATATTAAAGGCATCTCAGATCTAGGTAAGGTTCGACCTAAACGTTGGTAGTGATCACACGTAGTGAGGAATAGGCCATTGACACGTAGTGAATTATGGTCAAGTCAATAGTTGGTAGTGAGCAAATCCAAAATTCCTAAATCAGTGGATGTTGCTCTGTTTTTACTGAATTCAGTCCCATTGGATTCATATTAACTAGAGATGACCATTCCTTGACTGAAGGAATGAACTAAGACTGAAGAGGAGCTAACAAGCACATGCAAAGCTAGGGTTATGCCCTCCCTTCTCTCTCCTCCACACATGTGGATCAAAGCTGGGAGTTATTTCTTGGTGTGTTTAGTTAACTGAGTGAGGTGTCACTCCGATTTGCATTTCTATTCTAGTTAAAATCAGTTCTTCTAGTTCAAACTCAGTTCATCATCAGTTCAGACATAGTTCATCATTAGATCAGCCTCCACTTATCTCTCTATCAACTACAGTCTTTCCCTCAGTCATGCATGCACCCCTCTGGTCTAGGGTTTTCAGGTTTTTGTTATAAATAAAGCATAGATTTCCTCTTCCAATATAGTTAGAGCTGGATTGAAGGGATTTCTATCGTAATATTGTATTGATCATCAGTTGTTGAAATAAAGAGAAGTTTTGGAGGCTAAATTGTGGAGTACTTTTCAAGTGTGGATCATCATTATCATGCTGCTTTTGAGGTGAACTACTATTTTTTTAAATTTTTGCATTAAAATGTTGTCTTCCTGAATGATTATTGGAATCATAGGAATAGATCATTGTAAGTAAGATTACTTACTCCTATCTTGCTACATATGTATGAATGAGCTAATATTTGCATGCTAAAAAAGATTATTTTCATGCTATATCATCTACTTCTTATATGTATCTTCAGATTTAATGGTTTTGTTTATAGGATTTGTTGTTTAGATTACAGAGATGGGGTATATAAACCCTGCTTCCAAGAGTTTTTGAATTTCTTCCTTCACTATGTCCCTAATATTGGGGTTCATCCTTCGTTGAGGTTGGCACACAGGCCAAGAGTCACTTTTGATATAAATGTGGTGGGTGCACAGATTAGAAGGGATACCTTCATGTCTGTGTATTCCCAGGAAAATGCCCCATTATGTTTTTTTAAGAGATTGATTGGGCATTTTTGTTCATCCAGATCAAGATTGGGACTGATATTCAAGGTTTATGTAGTCTCTATCTCAACTAGACCACTTTTCAAACTTTTCAACACTAGAACTATGTGATTATTACTGACTAATGTCTCCTCTATGATATTTTCTTGTTCTTCTTCACCTAGAGTACTATTCAGGATCTGATAAATTTTTTTATTGACAGAATTGGGTTTACTGTTGAAATTATTAATGGCATCATCTTTTGTTTCATCTTTGAAATTCAAAGCCCTCCTTATGGTTAACAATGGCTAAAAACCCTCTTCTTCCTCTAGCTCCATCCATAATGGAGTTTTAGCTTCTAGACTCGGTCGAGTTGGAGGATAGAGGGTAAGGTTATTTATCTTGGTTACATCTGATATGGTCATAGACCCAAACCGATGGCTGATGCAAGCATCAGTTGTAGCTAACTAGGTCCTTCCTAGAATCAGCGGGTGTCCTCCTAGATGCAACTTGGGTTATAATACCAAGAAGTCATATGAATATTCCTATGAATCAACTGAGACAACGAGGTCATCCAATATTCCCTCAAGTTTGATGGTGGACCTATCTGCAAGTTCTAGAATGGTAGGAGTTGGCCTATGATTAGTGATCCCAAGTTTTCTTACAGTTTTGATGGTCATGACATGAATAGTTGCGCCTAAATCTACCAATAAATTTGGTATTTGTGTGCTCTCAATCTTCATGGTGATAGTGGGATTCCCAGGGTCGTTGTATTTGGTGAGGAGGAATTTTCCCATTATTAATTTAGATAATTTCCCTATAACATGGACAGTGGGAGGATCCTTGGGTTTTCTTCCTAGTTTTCTTGTACACAGATCCTGAACAGTTCTGCAATAGATAGGCACATCATGAAGGGCCTACAACAATGGAATTTTGACATATAGGTTTTTCAATTCTCCTAAGAAGTTAAATTGAGGTTGTTCCACTACCTTTTGTAGTGTTAGTATTTTAGGATATGGTGGCTCCCTAATCAGTCATGTAGGATGTGTGTCAATAGATATTTCTTCTTGTGTTTCAACCAATATCTTGTTAGGATTTTAAGCATCGTCAATAATGGGGATCTATGCATTGGATAAGTACTATTTGTTCATCCTTTCTTCAAATGCAGAGGATGGAACATACTTAATGACCAAACGCTCCACTACCCTCCCTAATCGTAAGGGATGTCATTATAGGGGACTGGAGTAATGGAGTAAGCAGGCATGTTTTTAGTCTCAAATTGATCGACTTCTTTATTTTTTTGGTTGGGTTTAGGTTGAGCAGGAAGCTGCGGTCATATAGGCATATTAGGTGCAGCATTGTTCTGGAGTTGCAACTAGGACTGGTGATACTACAAATAGGGTTGAAGGTATTGTTGAGGAGGGTATGGTTGGTGAGGAAACTATTGATGTGGAAACTGTTGAGGAGGTTGATTATGGGGAAACTAGTTTCCTGGATGGAAGTTCCTCCACCCAGGAGACCAAGAATTCTATTGGTTTGGTGACTGTGTCCAAGAGTTCCAGGAGTTAAAAAATTTCATCAGAGGTTGAGAAGGATACCATTGATGGTTGGAATAAGATGAAGCGAATTGTGTATTCATGTGATTCATATTATTCCAATTATTCATGTTATTCAAAAATGGAAATGAGTCTAGAGCCATACCTTCATTTCAAGGATGCCAAGGATTTTTCTGGGAAATGAAGTAGGATGGTTCCACATCTGGAGTTGATGCCAATAGAACTACCTTCACTTGAGGTAGTGAAAAGATTTCCTTTTTTATCATGGTTCAGCTCACAGATCTTACACACTTATACTTTGTCGAGTGGGAACTCCTTCAGGGGATGTTTCTTCCTACATTTAGGGAAGAATACACTGATTGGTAGATCTTCTACTGCTTGTTTCTAATTTTCCTTTAGGAAAAATATTTCTAAGGAGATGGAGCTCATCATTTCTGTATTGAAATTATCGAGGATATTTCCTTTTTCTTCCTGGGTGGCTGCTCCATTACATGACTTATGTGTTCTATCGAAGACATCTCGTTCTAGTTTATCCCATTTGTCCCATTCGTTGTTCCTAGAAGATCCTCTAGAATACCTCTTGCATAATTCAACAATCTTTTCAAAGGATTCCTTTGAGATGTCCCCCTTTCCTAATAGTTTCAACATGTCTAGGAAGTATTCCATAATCCCATGAATTAGGATTATCTTGAGCACATCTAACCCCATATTAGTATGGCAATCTCTTTGCACATTGTACATAAGCCTCTCAACAAAATATTCCAATCTTCCTTCATCCATTTGTACCATCTTGAATAGTTATTTTCTTTTATCCTTGGTGTTGCAATACTCCTGATATTTTTTTAGGAACACCTATTTCATTCGGTCCTAGGTGGTGACAGTTCCACCACCTAGGCTCATGAAACAACGTAATGCATTATCCTTCAGAGTAGCAGGGAAATGTTTCAACTTCTACTCACTGGAAGTGTAATCATAGCTGTGACAAAGGATATCAAATTTGAAAAGGAATTTCTCTTGATCCTCTGTGTCTTTTCCATGAAAACAAGGTAAAACTGATGGTGATATATTTTTCATGGGGGCTATTCCCTCTGGTTGTTGAAGGGGGAATTGTAGTGTGGAAAAAGTCCCCTTAGGAAGGGGATCACCCTCATTAAGATGATTCTCCCCCATCACCTCTTCACGATCTTCTGGATCGCATCTGTTATTCATGTCTTGTTCTAATCTCTCCTCTCTGTGCTTCCACAGATCATTTAATTCTTGATGGAACTGTGTCCACTCTTATTTTGTCACCACCTTCCCGTTAATGTGATATACCAAGTCTCGGTTAGTTGATCCTGCAGTAATAATTCTGTCTTCCTCCACAGGTACACCTGAGGGTGTTGCAACTTCTCCTGTGTTCTCCACTGTGGAAACCGATGCTTCCACCCTGGAAATAATTGGGCTTCTTCTGACAGAGGAGCCCTGATGGCAAGCTCTAGTAAAGGAATTGGTTCTAGAAACCAAATCGTCAATGAATGTTCTTCTTCCCAAGGATGGATTTTGTCCATGACCTCAACCACGTGCAATGTTAGTATTTTGTGGGGTTCTGGGGGTTGTAGGAATGTCATGGTGTACCCTTCTCATATTCATGAAACCAAAAACATGCAAAATTAAAAAAAATGAAGAAAAATAAATGGATGCAACTACTATGGTTTCTAATAATTATCTTCCCTGACAATGGTGCCAAAATGTTGGGCACTCTATATGCAAGTTAATTAAAGCCAACATACAAAATGTTCAATATGAATTGTCAACCCAAGAAAGTATTTTTATTGCAAATATAATTTACATTGTCTGTGCTTAAACACTAAGTAGTTGATGCTGTGAATAAACTATCCTACGTTCTTGTTCATCCCAACTCTTCCCATGATTAACTTAATCTAATTTACCTTCTTAAGAATGCAGAACCACAAATATATTCTCACAATATCAATCTAGAAAGAAAAGATTCAAAAAATAAACATCTAGATTCACTTTTACAGAAAGTTAAATCCTAAATTACCTAGCCATCCGAAGTTCCATTATAACTATCTTAATGTAACTTGATCTAAAAGTTAGAAATGAACTCAACAATTATAACGGTGAATGGACTGAATTAGAAAAACTCAAGAAATACAACAATTGAAAGAAACTAGGGATGAGATCAGCTATTACAGCTATCACACAAGTGAAAAAAGAAAACTAGTCTACACAGTCGACTATCACACCACTCTGCTGCAGCTCACAAGAAATGCAATTACTGATCAATTGAGGTAACACATAATAAATCATTACTGTTGCAGCTGTTATAAAATAATACATCTACTGTAACATCCAAACCACACGACAGAGAAGAAAAATACCTAATTTACTCGGCAATCTCTATAGGACAGTGGGCCCAACCTTCAAACAGAAACACCGAAAACTACCACAAGTTAAAACATAGAAATCATAAGAATCTTGCTCCTTGTATTAGATGATGGAATGAAAGTACAGTCTCTATCATAGCTTATACAATATGATAAATTATCTTGCAACCCTTGGCTCTGCATACTCCCTCATATTTATACATTAATATTCATAACTTCTACCCACTAATATCGGTAGCCATGAAGATCTATGATCCTCAGGCTGCCCTATTACAATGCACTGTTACAGCTCTGGCTAAACAGAAGAAAACAATATAGGAAGTTTGTTGCCTCATCCGATAATGAAATAATAGAACTAAATCAAGAATTACTCTGCCAGTTGCACTTACCCTTGAATAATGGCATGTTCTTGAACAGAATCTGTTACAACCTTAGCTGTTGTAGCTTGCGTAGGATGAGCATATTTAACTGTATTTCACCTACAAATATAGAGTCCATGGGAACAACTGGCAATAGATATTCATTTCTTCTAGAATTCAATTGACTTGATGCACATGTATCCTTTATGCTTTGAACAATCTTCATAAAACCAACTTATTATCATAATTCAAGAGGCAAATCCCTATTTATTACAATCATAATAATGAATAACATAAAACAATAAGTAATCATACCTATGAGGAATCAAGACTTTGCTGAAAGAAAAACATCTGTTAGGTGCATGAAAATAGGGTAAGAAAAGGTAAAAAGAGTATATCAAGTGTGGTAAAAAAGGTGTCATTTCTGGGCCCAACAATATCTTTAACATATTTGTCAGGCCATGCTTCAAATTTAAACCCTTTTTGACAAGCATGATAAATAGAAAGTAAGTTAATGGGCATGTGTTCAAGATGAAAAACATCTTCCAATTGACGATTAGTAACATTAATATTACAGGAACCAATTACGAAAAGTGTTTTACTGTCACCTATAGAAACTTTCTGAAATATGTGTTTACGATTGTCATAGGAAGTAAATAAAGAAGCATCACGAGTCATATTTCTAGATGCACCAAAATCCATTATCCATTCCATGTTAGAAGAAGAATTATTAGGAAAAACAACATATGCACATAAAGCTACTTGAGAGTCATTAGAGGTTTTATTTTTAGCTTTAGTCATTAAACGTTTTGCTTTAAAACAATTATTTTCAAGATGGTTAGTTTTACCACAATGTTTACAAGGATCATACACTTTCTTCTGTTTACTATTTTCATTAGAAGCATGAGAATCATGTCCAAAATTAGTATTATAAGGATTAGAACCTTTAGCATTATGAAAACTTTTCTTATGATTCTTAATAAGTGCAGTTAGAGCTTTATTAGGTGTGAGTTTTCTTGAAACAATTAACCTTTATTTCTCTGTTGAGGCCTGGAAATTCGTAGGCAACAACAGCAAGGGATTATCCCCAGTCAAGGTTCCCAACTAGCCAGTGACTGTTTGGTGTAGGGAATCCGTCTGGTTTGCGGTACGGCTACCGTAGGTCAAGTAACAAAAGGGTTTACCGGTTGCGTCCTGGTCCACCGTATGTTTTTGTATTTTGACTTAAAATATGAGATGCACGTGCCTAATTAACAATGCAGGGTGATAAGGATGCAAGGAGTAGTCACAACGTGATGCGAAGGTTCTTACCTCTCGTCTTAGAACTCACAAGCATCTAAGTCACATATGCAGCAATAAAGTAAAACTAACTATCTATCTATCTATCCCCGGGGAGCCAAATTGTAATTTATTTATGAGTAATGTGTATTGTGCATGCATTATAAAGAGAAATTACAGATAGCTGATATTCCTTCCTACAACACATGAACGATTAAAGATATTTAAACAATCAGATAGCCAATTGTTTATGAACAACATGCATTACTTGTGGTGGTAATTTCACAGAATAAACCATAAATCATTTAAACAAGAACATAGGTTCTAAGAGTTAGAACAATCTCACAGTTAATGGAAAAAAACTGGAAAAACGAAATAGTTCATCTTTCACCAATCCATAGCATAGCATTTGAACATCCCACCAAAATTTCTCCGACATGAAAACACTAATTCTTTATTGAAAAAAAAAGTATTTCTTCTTACAATATCTATTTACATGTCTAACTGGGAAAAATCCCTTTCCTTCTCCTAATTCTTTGATATTTATACAAAAAGGGTGAAACTATTGGGCTGCCCACAAATAACCCTTGGGCTTCCCAACTCTTCACCTCCCAAAATTCCACTTTCCTCAAATGTTTACAAAATCGTTACATATTACACAAGTGAACAATCCTTCATGAGGAGGGCCCCACTTGAGTATTCAGAAATTTCTTCCACGCCAAAGCCTCAGAGGCTGTTAGAATAATCAACCCATAGTTAGCTACCTTAGACATTAATTTCATTATTTTTGTCTTATTTTCCTAGTTCATGTGTCCCACCTTATGCAAGTTGTCAATTACCTATCCATAGTGGTCCAACTTGCCTAATTTGACCCATGCAGTGCTTGGGAAACCTCAAGGAATCAATTATGCTTTATTCCTGGTCTCCTAGGCACCCTTCTGCTTTTTCTGCTTTATTGCCTTCTTTTTCAGTGCTTTAAGGCAATACGGAAAGTTTGACTAGGTGAGGTGAACTAGTTTTTTGTCCTCTTCATCCTCCACTCTTTTCTCATTGTAAAAGCATGTATGAGTTGTCATTCCATCACTCTTTAGCTTGCCTAAGCACTTTTTCCAATTCGTGAGCTCCATGACTGATTTGGGATCAGCTTTTTGCACCCATAGCGAATTTGCTTAATTTTAGTAAGCCTGCTTTATGCTAGATTCGAATTGCTCCTCATGCATTCGAATCCTTCATGTAATTATTTAATACAGCAACCTATTATGCTACAGGGTTGGATATTGTACACTTATTCAATACAGTTTAGTGTTCATCTCATTATTCAGTCTCTTTTGTGAGTGATTTTGCATGTTCAATTGATACTTGTTGTGAGTAAAATTAATCTATCACTGCATTCAATTTCCACATGGTATCAGAGCCATTGTAGATCGATTTCTCTCCTTCAAAAATATTTTGTAGGTTCGACATCAGTGACTGGGAGCCTTCTACTGACAGCCAGGACAGATTTCTAAGCTATGGATCAATCTCAGAAGATCATCTTGACTCCCTTCAATTTATTTGAATGGAAAGCAGATATGGAGATACTGTTGAGAGAGAAAATCCTCTACAGGGTGACTATGGCAACTGAAGCAGAGCCCAATGCAGCTACAGAGAAGATAAAATGGCACAACAGGAGGGATGAGGCCTATGGTCTCCTGTGCCTAAGTATTTCCAGAGACCTCCTTTTCCATCTTGATGGATTGACATCACCGAATGAAGTATGGGAGAAGCTTACTGATCTTTTTGGAAAGACAGATGAGATGAGGGGACATCAAATAGAAAATGAGTTGATTTCCCTGAGTCCCAATAGCTTTGAATCTCTGCAACTCTATTTCTCTAAGTTCAAAGCACTTGTTTTGTAGCTGAAACAGTGTGGGATTGAAAAGAAGGATGATCAGCTGGTCTTGGCCATTCTCTCGAAGCTTGGCCCTGAATATTCAGTGTTTGTTTCGACCTTCTATGCCACAAAACTGACATCTCGAACCTGGAAGATGCCTAGCCTTGCAGATTTCATGGAATATCTCACACAAGAACAAGACAAGCTGGTGATGATGGGCACCATCAAACCATCCAAAGATCAAGCTCTGATTGCTGGATATTTGAAGGTGGATTCAAAAAGCAAAAAGAAAGCTAAAAATCCACCTGAGAAAAAGAGAGACAAGAACAAGTCTCCAGAGGAGCCACAAGGTTCCAAGAAGAACTACCAGAAGAAGAAAAACAAACGAGAAATGAGCAAGTGCGCATACTGCAATAAGGGAAATCACACTGAAAGCTCTTGTATGAAGAAGCAAATAGACATGCTGACCCAACTCCTCGAGAAGAATGGCATCTCCCTTCCAGACAGCTCAAAGAAGAGAGAAGGAGGATCAAGTTCAGATGACAGAGATAGATTTCATGCATTGGTTTCTAGCACATTAAGCTCACCCAGTTTTCTCATTGATTCTGGAGCTTCAAGACACATGGTTTCGACCAAGGAGGCATTCTCCTCACTTGACATGTCGAAAGAACCACCTATAGTACTAGGAGATGACTCTCTCACTGAAATTTTGGGTAAAGGGAGGATTCATCTTGATCATGGTCAGTTCAGCAATGTGTTGTATGTTCCTGGTCTTGCCTCCAACCTCTTATCAGTGTACCAGATGACTCACACTGGGTCTCCTAAGAAGGTCATATTCTCCCCTGATGAAGTTGAGATCACAGAGATCTCAAGTGGTAAATTCATTGCAAAAGGAGTTGTGAATCATGCTCAGAAGGTATACATGTTCTCACACTTACTACCCTACTCAAACCCCTCTGCTCTTCTGATTCATGCTAATGAAGCAAGAAAGCTTTGGCATGAAATATTTGGCCACCTAAATTACAAGTATCTTTCTGATCTTAGTGAAAAAGAGATGGTCATAGGGTTTCCCAAGATAAAATTTTCCAAAGGAGTCTGCCAAGGTTGTATCCTAGGAAAACACCCAGAGCATAAATTTGAGAGAGCTAGTCATGAGAGAACCTCTGCACCCCTCGAGCTGATCCACAATGATGTTGTTGGACCATTCCCTCATATGTCCATGAGTCAAGCCAAATATGCATTGACTTTCATTGATGAATTTTCTAGGTATTACTGGGTTTACTTCTTGAAACACAAGTCTAAAGTTTTTGGCCTCTTCAAAGTCTTTAAGGCTTTGGTTGAAAACCAGTCTGGAAGGAAACTCAAGGTCCTCAGATCTGACAATGGTGGAGAGTATGGAAAGTTTGATTTTATTAATTATTGTGCATATGTAGGTATTCGGATGCAACATTATATCCCTTACACACCACAGCAGAATGGTGTTGCGGAGAGGAAGAACAAATCACTGAAGGAGATGGCAACATGCATGATGGAGTCCAAAACTTTGCCACCAAAGTACTGGACCGAAGCTATCAACTGTACAGCCTATATCCAGAATAGGGTGCCTCATAAACAGATTTATGGCATGACTCCTTTCGAAGCATGGAGTGGGCACAAGCCAGATGTGACCCATTTCAGGATTTTTGGCTCAAGGGCTTGGGCTAGAATTCCAACAGAAAAGAGAAAGGATTTGCCGCCCCAAAGCCAAGAGTGTCTATTTGTTGGATACTCTAAATATTCAAAAGGGTACAAACTGATAAATTTGAGCACAAATAAAGCCTTCATCGAAAGGTGTGTTCAGTTTCAAGAAGAACCCCTTGCAGCAGTGGAAGTTGGAGAAGCCTCTTCACCACCTGAAACTCTGAAAGTAAGTGAAGAGTTTGTTGAACATGATGATTCGGATTTGTCTGATGGAGATGATTTTATTGCAGAACCTAACAGCTCTACAAGGCCAAAATGGGCAGCCAATACACTACATGCAGCAGGAGAGCTAGCTGGGGATACCAATGACCCAAGGAGGACTAGATCTTAGTTTGAGAGTGGTCTGTGCATGAAGGATCCTATGTTTGCTGAGAAATGCTATTTGATGGTGGAATATGATCCTAAAACATATGAAGAAGCATCAGGAGATCCAATATGGAAAGCATCCATGAAGGAAGAGTTCAGCTCACTCCAGGAGAGCAACACATGGGAGCTAGTGGATCTTCCCCCAGGGAGGAAGTTAGTTCAATGTAAGTGGGTCTACATGACCAAATTTGCTTCCGATGGTTCACCACTGAATTACAAGGCCAGATTGGTAGACAAGGGCTACTCATAGGTTCATGGGATATATTACAATGAGACCTTTGCCCCAGTCGCAAAGATGGATTCCATCAGGCTAGCTCTAGCCATTGCAGCCTCAAAGCAATGGGAGGTACATCACATGGATGTAAAATGAGCCTTCCTAAATGGATATATCACTGAAGAGATATATATGCAGCAGCCTCAAGTTTTTTCTACTAACCCTTCTCTTGTGTGCAGGTTGAGAAATTCATTGTATGCGCTAAAGCAAGCCCCCAGGGCTTGGTATGCCAAGATCGATAGCTTCTTGCTATCACTGAATTTTGTTCGGTGCAAATCAGATCCAAATGTCTATTTGAAGTTAATTAATGGTTCATTAATGATAATTGTGTTATATTTTGATGACCTCCTCATTACAGGAAGCTCAAATGATGAGATTGCTTCCTTGAAGGGAGCAATGAACCAAGCCTTCTCCATGACAGATTTGGGGCTCTTAAGCCAATTTTTGGGGCTTGAGATTGCTCAAACAAAAGATGGAATCAAGGTGCACCAGTCCAAATATGCCTTGGATTTTATGAACAAATTCAGAATGAAGGATTGCAAAGCAAGAAAAACTCATTTCCTTTCAGGAGTGAAGCTGGCAGAAGCTGATTCTTCACCTATGGTAAACAATACACTGCATAGGCAATTGATTGGATATTTTTTATATCTTACACATAATAGACCCGATATATATTATGCAGTAAGTGTGGCTTCTAGATACATGGATCATCCTCATGATATCCATTGGAAAGCATCCAAAAGGATCCTTAACTTTGTTCAGGGAACAAGGACACATGGGATCTTCTATAAAGCAAAATCTAATCTTGATTTGATTGGATTTACTGATAGTGATTGGGCAGGTGATAGAACAAATAGAAAGTACACATCATGATATGTGTTCATGCTTGTAGAAGGGCCAATCAGCTGGTCAAGCAAGAAACAGAGTGCCATTGCACTCTCATCTACAGAAGCAGAGTACAGAGGAGTTGTTAATGTAGCAACTCAATGTTTATGGTTGCAGGGATTACTTGGAGAGTGTGGATTCAAATCAGAGTACTCAAATACCATCTACTATGATAACCAGAGTACCATTTGAATCTACAAAGATCCAGTTCAGAAGCAGACAACCAAACACATTGAGATCCATATGCACTACATCAGAGAACTTGTGCATGATGGCACCATTCACCTGCTCTTCTGTTCATCTTCAGAACAAGTAGCTGATATCTTCACCAAATAATTTTGTGAGAATACCTTCAGCAATCTCAAATCATTGTTGGGGATTGCTGATCATGCTGTGAAGCATGAGTGAAGACAAGATTTCCAAATTTTGTTTTACAGTCCATGTTTAAGGGAGGATTTTCCCATGTGGTTTTTTGCCTCTTTCCTTGGTTGTATGGACATGCAGTATGTAAAGGGTGACTAATCCTTGTTGCTAGGCCCTATAATTTACTGATATATTAATCATAATTCAGGCTTAAGGGGGGGTGTTAGAATAATCAACCCATAGTTAGCTACCTTAGACATTAATTTCATTATTTTTGTCTTATTTTCCTAGTTCATGTGTCCCACCTTATGCAAGTCGTCAATTACCTATCCATAGTGGTCCAACTTGCCTAATTTGACCCATGTAGAACTTGGGAAACCTCAAGGAATCAATTCTTCTTTATTCTTGGTCTCCTAGGTGCCCTTCTTCTTTTTCTGCTTTATTGCCTGCTTTTTCAGTGCTTTAAGGCAATAAGGAAAGTTTGACTAGGTGAGGTGAACTAGTTTTTTGTCTTATTCATCCTCCACTCTTTTCTCCTTGTAAAAGCATGTATGATTTTTCATTCCATCACTCTTTATATTTCCTAAGTGATTTTTCTAATTCGTGAGCTCCATGACTGATTTGGGATCAGCTTTTTACACCTATGGGGGATTTGCTTAATTTTAGTAAGCCTGATTTATACTAGATTCAAATTGCTCCTCATGCATTTGAATCCCTGATGTAATTATTTAATACAACAACCTATTATGTTATAGGGTTGGCTATTGTACACTTATTCAATACAGTTTAGTGTTCAGCTCATTATTCAGTCTCTTTTGTGAGTGATTTTGCATGTTCAATTGATAATTGTTGTGAGTAAAATTAATCTATCACTAGGTTCAATTTCCACAGAGGTGATGCCTTCAAATACAAAAGGTTCCAAAAATTGAATGTTTATCTCGAACTTCGCAGCTTGGTTCTTGATGGCCTCAATTCTGGCCGCACTCAAACGCAACTGATCCTCCAATAGCTATGCACTGATGGCAGAATGATCTACTTGACTCCTTAAGATACGGTCGTCGAGGGCCTTAATGTGCTTTATTTTTTCTTCCTCCTCTTGATACCTCTTCTATAAAATCTCCACAAATGAGTTGTGGTCTGGGAAAACATCTAGCCTCTGCTCAGCTTCTACTTGGCACTGGTTATAGGTAATCAGGAGCCTTCTGAAGAATTTTGTGGGTGCTCCTTTTGTCTTTATAACAGCTTTTTTGAAATCCTCTGCTGTGTTTATAGAAAACTCTAATAAGTCATAATCCTGCTTAAGGGCCTGTCGATCTTTCGAGGGAAGCTCTGCAGGCATTTCTTCATTATTTTCTAGCCTCACCATTCTTACTGTCAGTACTTCCAGGACATCCTGAGATCTATCAACAAAATAAGAGGAAGTCTCCAGAATTTCCTCTAATCAGCTCTCTACTTGCAAAACTTTGCATCTCTCTTCATTTATGGCAGTCTGCAGCTGAATCATCTTGGCCTTTTGTGCCAGCACATGTTCCTTGAAAGGTTGGACGTTAACCTGCTGCTCTTTTGCTTCCTCTAAAGCAGTTGTTAGAGAAGAAATCTACTCTTGAAGTTTCATCTCTTTCTCTTGAGCTTGCTTCTCACTTGCCTCCAAGGTGGTCTTTTGCAGCTCTAAGTCTTCTATCTTTCCCAGCAATTGTTCCTTCTCCACCCTTATCTCTTGATACTCTTGTTGCACTCTCTCCAGACACTCTTGTGTATTTTCCATAGACCTCCTTTCTGCTTGGAGAACCTGTAGTTCATCCTTTGAAGACCTCATCTCTTTTTGCATATCCTCATATTTTCTCTTCAGCTTACTGTTTTCTTCTCTCTCCTTTCTTAATGTGTCCTTCAGCTGAGAAGAAGACTTCTTGGATTGTTCCAGATCTGTCATTAGTTTGTCTACATTATCCTCCGAAGCGTGGATCAGTGCAGCTCCTGCTCTAATGGTGAATCTGGGATCTCGGTCTGTTCCATATACAACGAGCGTATCTGTTATCATCTTCCCAGACATACCTCTTGTTTCAACCTTCTTTTTCGTTCTCTTCA
The DNA here is from genome assembly GCA_001517045.1 of Pseudotsuga menziesii. Classification (NCBI taxonomy): domain Eukaryota; kingdom Viridiplantae; phylum Streptophyta; class Pinopsida; order Pinales; family Pinaceae; genus Pseudotsuga; species Pseudotsuga menziesii. The sequence goes on from LPNX011022674.1 coordinate 202,076, forward strand.
CTATCCTCTTTGTCTCTTTGTCATAGAAGACAGTATTAAAATTAGGGATTTCTTCCCCTACCTTCCGTACTAAAGGGATCAGTTTAAGTGTGGGGACCATAGACTGTCCAAGTGTGCTGACACCAGGTACTTCTGGGTCCTGAACCTCAAGGTTCTCCACATCCTAGGTCTGAATGTCAACTGTGTCAGAGGCTGATTGTTCTATCGCTGTCTGGGTCAGCTTCATCCTCTCTACTTCCTATTTCTGAAGCTCCTTATCAAGCTTCCTTTTCCTTTCTTCTTCTTCATTTCTCACATCTTCTTCTGCCGTTTTGGCTGCCTCTTGGGCAGCTCTTCTTTTTTCTTCCTCTTCTCCCTACAGCCACCATGTAGCTTCTTGGGCCAACCTTTGGGCTTCTTCATCTCTTTTCTTGGATTCTTCATCGGCTTTTGCTTGTTCATCCTGCCCCTTCCCACCTTTGGTGGTGATCTTCTTTTTGAACCTTTTACTCAAGGCTATTATATTCAATGCACTGCAGAAGACGGACTCTTCTCTGTCCCAATGATGAGTGTATTCAAAATGAACATTTGCCTCTTTGTAGTGTTCAACTACTTTGTTGCGGGAGTCATTTCTATGGAAGGAATCTAACCAAAATGAAACCTTTCCAACTCTTCTACAAACTCATCTGCTTTCTTCACTCTGGTAAACTTATAACTTCCTAACTTGAAAGGAAACGGGGGATAGGCATCCTTCTTATGTTCAAACAAAAATCTTTCTATGCCATCCAAGAAGACCTGCCTAACTTCCTCTTTATGAATGATGTAGTCTGTGGCATATTTGGGTAGTAGGGAGGGTGCTCTTGAGCCTCCAAACATTCTGAAGTAGAGGCCATCCTCAGTCAGATAATAGTCTGCATATTCTTCAATTACCTGCAATGCCTCCTCTGACATGCAGTCACATTCTTTCAGAAAAATGAGAGTATACAATGGCATGATGAAATGTTCACAGACCTCCCAGTAATGACTGTGGTACTCGCGCGCCCATAGTGGCTTGTATGCAGAATAAACAGGCATCCTCTCCCTATCCCAAATGCACCTTAGGTCGGGGAAAGGTTGATGCACAGTATACAATCGACAAGTATGGAACTCATGTAAAATTCTGACCTCTTTTGGGACAATCCTCCCAAAGCTGAGGCCATGCAGGCTCAAAGACTATTTGACACTATGTTGGCCCAGTTGAAGATGGTCCCCTGGGTCGCATCATAAAAAATAATGGGAATCCACTCCAGTTTGAAGATTTTGCCATGCAATCTTCCAAAAATTCTGTTGAGCATCAAGGCAATGAACCTGTACGGGGCTCTTAAGCTCACTGTGTCATATTCTCCCATAGGCCTAGTTCTGAAATTTCTTCTAGACAACAGCATTCTTTTGAGGGTCTCAACAAGGTCCATTCTGATTTTTTTTAACCAATCGTCAGACAAAAATATTTGTGCTTCTAGCAGGTGGTAGGCCAGGGCTACATATCCTGGGCTATAGGAAGCATAGCCTTGTTTGTCAGCATTCTCCAGGATCATAGTGGTTACATCCTCCTGGGGTAGAATCCAACCAACCACTTCTGAGCATGGGAAGAGCTCTGGTATTGTGGCAATCTTCACCAGTGAAGATCTCTCTATATTGGTGTAGATGCCTTCTTCCTCCAAGCCCATATCAGGCACCTCTCGACGCATGATCAACCTGTATATCTCTCCCCACTGGTACTTAGGCTCTACACCAAATATGCACTTGGTGTCCTCATAGAGGTATTCAGTTTTGGTGATAACTTCCACGTCGGGATCTTCTTCGACCACAGGGGCCTTCTTCTTTTGTCGCTTCGACATTTTGATCTCGGAATCTTCCTATCATATATGAAATCATAATCATTAGGCCATTTCCAGCTAAGTTGCAAACATTGAGACAACAATGTGCAGTGTTTCACTTCATCTATCTTTGACATGACAGAAATTAGTTAAATGAAGCAAATATGTGCAAGCTAACACTTATGTCTACTACTGAAATAGTTCCATCAACAAATCTAGAGCAGGAAACCAATCTACATTAAACTGAAGAGACCTATGGCTCTCTGTGGGCGCCATGATCATCGCGCTGCGTAGGATAACAGGGGAACTTATGCAAGTTTTCAACGGTGCATTTTCAGGAAAAACACTGTCAGTGCAATCTATGGTCAATAATACGATGTGCGGTGCTAAATAACCCCCAACTGGCTCGGGTTTGAAACTGACTGCGAACCGGGTCGCTTGAAACAACGCGGCTTTGGTTTGAAGGAAATGGGAAACACGAAAGGGGGGCAACCAATCTAACATCATAGGGACACCATGAACGACCCTTCCCAAATAGCCTATCATCAAACGGGCAGACTGGTGCAGACAGTGCAATGGCCGTCTGCACCAATCTCCCCAACCACTAAGCACAGGGTTGAAATACATAACGGCTACAGAGGGAAAACTACCCTGTGGGGAAAAACCACCCTCACTGATAGTTACGATACAATCCCCCCACTATATATGCATGTAAATAATGGGGTCAAGGGAAAACGGCCGTAGAAAAACCCTAACCGTGAACCAAAATCAAAACGCTCAATAAAAGGGAACGGGAGAAGCCAATAAGAGCCTACCTGGCAACACTGCGTGACCAGAGGGAAGAGGACTGTCAAGATTCCATGGTTGAGCCACCTGGAAACAGAGGTACACCAATGATGGGGGTCCTTAAGAGCCTGATTGAACGATAGCACACGACAACGATAGTGCACAATAGTTGGAAATAGCAATAGAATAATCCACATGCCCGACCCCATATATATATATATACATAGTCAACCATAGGCGGCGGGAAAAAAAATAAAAATCAGACGGCGGAGTCAAATGGATCGGATGTCGCAAGAATAATTCCTTCTGCAACGTTGGGTGGTAAAATAACTAAACTATCCATAGAGCTAACCGGGAGAAACCAATAGCGCATCAGGGCTCGCAAGACTAAACGTCAGGGCGATAGCGGAATAAGGAGCCGTAACGGTGGGAACATAAAGGACATCATGCCTTGCCAGTAAGGTATGATTCAGAAGATAAAAAAAATAAAAGATCGGAAAGGTAGTTCTTTCTACGGCCGCAACAGCGAAAACCCAAAACCCAAGGATCAAAGAAACAACAAAACGGAGCTTGAAAGGTCAATACAATAATCGGGAGGCTTCGTAGTTTTCCGTCTGCAACTGTGGAGAAAGTAGTAATAAAATGTTCTGATGTGAAAACCAAAAGTTAACCGATTGAGACAAATGCATCGGAGACAAATAACGAAGCTAAAGCTGATTATTTCTCCGCAACGGCGGGGTGCAAGCAAATAAACTTCCAACTCAAAACACTTAAAAACGCATTCAAAGGAAATGATAAATTTTAAACAAACATTGGATCATTCCAAGTATTATAAAAGTCTTTCTGAAGAATCATTAGATCAAATCAAATAAGAAAATCAAACCGATACAAGCAAAAGGAGGGTCCCAAATTTTTTTGAATTTTTGGGAAAATGTTGCAGCTGCAACATGCTCATTGATCAATCCTTTACAAAAATCATCAAAAGTTTGCTCCATAGTACTTTGAGACAATTTTAGATCTCTATTCCTAGTTTGGATGAGCATATCAAAACAAGATGGCATTTTACGTTCTACAAGAATAATAACTGCACTGTCAGTTTTCTTGTAATCTTTACCACAAGTATTTAATTTCTCATTTAAAGTTTTCAATTCAGCAAGATATAAATCAACTCTTTCAAAGTCAACAAGTTTGAGGTCAAAGATATTCTTTTCAAGATAATATGCAGAAACATCATCAAATTTATCAAATAAAAAGGAAATAATTTGCCATACCTTAACCGGGCTGTCTTCTTCCTCAATACTTACCTAAAGATTATCTACAATTGTTTGACCAATGAGCCCCATTGCTTGATCACTTTTAGTTGCCCATATAAGAAAATCATCAACAGCAGTGGGTGTCTTGTGTTCACCATTAAATAGCCTCCAAATATTCTTACTTTGGAGAGCACCAACCATCCTTCTCTTCTAGGAAAGATAGTTAGAACCAACTAATTCAGGAATAGAAGCTACTTTGGAAGTCATAATGAGTGAAATTTTGTCAAGAAATAAGAAACCTTAATACTGAAAAATGACAAAAAAAGAGTGAATAACTTGAAAACAGTTACACTTTACTGATATGAATCTACAAAAGAATAGTTAGAAACAGAGTAAAGAAAAGAGGAGGAACTTTCACTTACAACCCTATGAAAAAAATGTGCCCAGAAAATCCCATTTTTTTGTTATGGTCACAAAGGTGGATCCAGAATGGCTGTTCATATTCCAAAAATAGGATGTAATAAAAAATCCAATACGAAATGACCAAGTTATGGCCCTTTTTTATAACTGTCGTTTTTATTACTGAAAGGAAGCCCATAAATACCCATTTTTCTATTCTGATAGTGGGTGTGTTAGAATTTCATCATTAAGCTAGCAATACATTAGGATCTTTAACTGAGAGAATAACAAGCACAATAATCAAACACAAGAGATAATGAAGAAAAATTTTATCCTTGGGGAAACCATAAATGGTGAAAACCCCACAACTTGGTCAGAGATAGAATCAGCACCAAAAGTAGAACCCAAAACAGTATTTGATCTCCCGACAGCAGTAACCTTCTTTCTATCTAGCCCCAGTGTCTTCTCCTTCCTCAACTATGCACTACACTTGAGTGTGTATGAGATGTGTGATAAATAGATAGGGCAGTTGTCTATTTATACTAATTCCTGACTTGAATAAACCCTACTACAGCCAACCTCACTAGTAGAGTCGAATAACCCTAGTGCCTCGAAACTGCGGGGACTTTAACCCTTAGCCAATAGGAGGGTTACCCACAATGACTTAATATGAATTATTTATATTATAGAACTTCCTTATAGGAACATCGAGGCATGACATAACTCAAGTACATCCTGAAATAAACATCAGGTTACAATATATAAGAAATATAAGTGAAATACATTCTGAAGTTACATATACATCAACACTCCCTCTTAACTAGGAAGGTATTCTCTCAACACAATTTTCAGCACAAGTCTTGTTCTCTGTATCTTCTAGATCATCATCGAGTCCTCATCATCTTCAAGTCTTATTCATCTTCAAGTCATCTTCATCTTCAAGTTGGCTTCATCATCGGATCTGGATCATCAGTCGATCTCGATCATCACTGGACATCATCACTAGATCTAGATCATCACTCGATTTGGATCATCACTGCTGGATCATCATCACTAGATCTGGATCATCATCGCTCAATCTGGATCATCACTCGGTCATCATCATGGGTGCTATCTCTTAATTCTTCTTGTCATAGGAACTTCTACGGAGGCAGCCCTTTTTCATGCTGGATGTATCATCACGGAGCTAGTCCTTTTTCATACCAGATGTGGGATGTACTCAGATCTAGTCCTTTTTCATACTAGATGAGTCTTCACAGAGCTAGTCCATTTTCATACTAGATGTGGGATCTACTCAGATCTAGTCCTTTTTCATACTAGATGTGGGATCTACTCAATGCTAGTCCGTTTTCATACTAGATGAGTCCTCACAGAGCTAGTCCTTTTTCATACTAGATGTGGGATCTACTCAGAGCTAGTCCTTTTTCATACTATATGAGTCTTCACAGAGATAGTCCTTTTTCATACTAGATGTGGGATCTACTCAGAGCTAGTCCTTTTTCATACTAGATGAGTCTTCACAGAGCTAGTTCTTTTTCATACTAGATGTGGGATCTACTCAGAGCTAGTACTTTTTCATACTAGATGAGTCTTCACAAAGCTATTCCTTTTTCATACTAGATGTGGGATCTACTCAGACCTAGTCCTTTTTCATACTAGATGAGTCTTCACAGAGACAACCCTTTTTCATGCTGGATGTGGGATCTACAGAGAGCTAGTCCTTTTTCATACTATATGTGTCTTCATAGAGCCAACCATTTTTCATGCTGGATGTGGGATCATCACATACACCTAACAATGGAAGGAACCAATCCTCTCACCATGTCACAGCTCTTACATCCAACCATGGAAGGAACCAATCCTCTCACCATGTTGGAAGGGCACAACTCTTACATCTAACCATGGGAGGAACCAATCCTCTCACCATGTCAAAAGGGCTCAGCACAAACACATCACTTCCTCTTGGGAGGAATCTCAATTTGGAGAACACCAAGCTTCTCCCTGAAGTACTCAAACTTCACCCTAGCCAATGGCTTAGCAAACACATCATCTATCTGTTCATCCATTGCAACATACTAGAGCTTCACTACTCCTCTCTAGACCATATCCCTGATATAGTGATACTAGATCTCAATATGCTTTGACTTGTCAAGGAATACTAGATTCTCTGACAACTTTACACAAATATGGTTGTTACATTATATACAAGTAGCATCTAACTGGAGATCAAATAAATCAGACAGTAGCTTCCTCATCCATACTGCCTCACAACTAGTTGAATAGGCCATGACATGTTCTGCTTCAGCTGTACTTAGTGCCACATAGGATTGCTTCCTACTAAACCATGAGATCACACCTAATTCCATACTGAAGCAACACCCAGAAGTTCTCTTCCTATCGATGGAACTTCCTGCCCAATCTGAATCAACATAACCCTCCAAGTTAATCCTTGGATCAATCTTAGACTTGAGCCCATAATCAACTATACCTTTTAGGTACCTCAGAATGTACTTTGCAGCAGTCAAGTGAACATGTCTCGAATTTGTTAGATATTGGCTAAAGGTGTTCATAGAAAAGAAAATATATGGTCTCGTGTTCATCAGATACATCAAGGACCCAATCATCTAATGATACATCGTGGCATCAATAGTCTTTGATGAAGCATCACTCAATAGCTTTAGGTTTGATGCCATAGGTGTGGTTGATGCCTTGTAGTCCATCATCCCAAATCTCTTCTGGATCTCTACTGCATACTTCCCTTGTCCAAGGAAGATTCCATCTGTAGTCTACCACACCTTCATACCTAGAAAATAATGCATCATACCTAAGTCCTTCATTTCGAATTCGGTAGAAAAATTTCTCTTGATATCAGCAATCAACCCATCCATACCTGTCACAAACAGATCATCTACATATAGTAGGAGCATCACTGGCTTGCCATCTTCAACCTTGTAGTAAAGGTTGGAATATGCTTTACTCTTGGTAAAGCCCAAACTAGATAGAAAGCTGTCAATTCTACCATACCATGTCTTAGGTACCTATTTCAAACCATACAGGGCTTTCTTCAATTTGCGCACATGAGACTCCCTATCATGTGTCTCAAAACTAAGTGGCTGCTCCACATACACTTCCTCTTCCACTACACCATTCAAGAAAGCAGTCTTGACATCCATTTGGTGTATCTTCCATTTCATCACTGCGGCTAGAGCAAGTACCGATCTGATGGAAGTGTATCTGGCTACAGGTGCAAAGGTTTCTTCATAGTTTATTCCTTCTTTCTGTGAGAAACCACGAGCAACAAATCTTTCTTTATATTTCTCTATGCTACCGTCTGTAGCATGCTTGATCTTGTAGATCCATTTGGAAGTTACAACTGACTTCCCTTCTGGTCTTGGGACAACATCCCAAGCATCATTCTTCATGATCGATTGATACTCTTCGATCATAGCATCCTTCCATTCTTTCTGTTCTGCTGCTTCTTCATAATTTGAAGGCTCTTTATTAATGAAATCACATAGTAATGCCACATAACTAGAATAGGATCTGGTCCTCTTTCTTTCTCTAAGATTCTCTTCTAGAACCCCATATCTTTCCACACCTTGGATAATCTCTCGTACCCAAGCAACTTTCCTCTTGTGAGGATTCTTCTCCTATGAGGGATCTACAGGTCTTTGTGGTTCTTCAAATTCTTGATCTTCTTCTTGAGTTTCTTCATTCATGATTGTATCATGAATTCTAGGAGCTTCTGCTTCTTCAAGTTCTTTAGTAGGTTTCTTTCTAGATTTGATCTAGGCTGAATCTTCGTAAAATGTTACATCCCTGTTGATGTCAATCTTCTTGAACCCTGGGAATTATATTCTGTAAGCCTTCGAGCTTTCAGAGTATCTCACAAATATACCCTTCTTTCCTGAAGGATCTAATTTTGTTGTCTTCTCTTTTGGAATGTGTATGTACATTGGACAGCTGAATATTCTGAGATGGATGACTTCTAGTTTCTTGTCGGAGAAGACTTCTTCAGGAGTCTTGTGCTTGAGTACTCTATTTGGAGTACAGTTCTATACATACACTACTGTTCTTACTGATTCTACCCAAATATGCATAGGAATATCTTGATCATGAAGCATAGCTCTTGCAACTTCCATGATAGTTCTATTCTTCCTTTCTGTAATCCCATTCTGTTGTGGATTATAAGGGGTGGACAACTCCCTCTTAATCCCTGAGTCTTTACATATTTCCTTGAACTCATTCGAAGTGAATTCTCTACCATTGTCTAATTGAAAAGTATCGATCTCCTTTTCACTATGGTTCTCGATCAAATATTTGAATTCCTTGAACTTGCTAAATACTTCATCTTTATTCTTCATGAATTAAATCCATCTCTTCCTAGAAAATTCATCAATAAAAGAAACATATTACACATATCTGCTTAGTGAGCTTGATGACATTGGTCCACATACATCCATGGGTGATTCACTTATTGAGCAATATCCTAGCACGTTAGTTCATATTGCGGGTTTTAAATTTCTTAAAAATTAGGCCAATATATTGCAAGTATTGGGGGGGATGAGGGGTTTAGAGTGGGGGCTTAGGGAGGTTTATAAGGATTAGGGTATAAAAAAGGGTGGTGGGAACGTTTTAGATATTTGGAGGGGGTTTCAACAAAAGGATTTTGGACCAATATCTACATAAATTAAGGGTATTCTTTAATACTCCATGATTGAACGTGCTATGTGAGAGGTTCACTCAGTGAATCCCTCGTGCATACATCTGAGTGGATGATTTCCAATATTCCTTTTGTTTTTATTTTTCTACTTGGAAATGTCTTCTTTTTGTTCTTTCGTTTTGCACATCCTTTGCAGACCCCTTCGTGTTTTGCTTGAATTTCTGGAAGACCTTCAACAAATTTTCTTGCAAGTGGTAGTGCTCTATAATGGACATGTGCAAGCCTTCTATGCCAAAGTTCATTTGGTTCTACTGAGTCATGAACCAAATCTTGTTCTGGTTGGCCCCTCAACTTGTATATACCTCTTCCTTGTTCCCCAATCACTATTACATCATCAAAAGTATTTCCCTTTCGCCACATAAGAACTTGGCCATCTACGAAAGCAACCCTCATTCCTTTTGCATCCAATGCAAATATGGAGAGGAGGTTCTTCTTTAGTCCTAGAATGAATAATACATTCTTCATCTTCAAATACTTTCTAGAGTCTAGTTTATAGGAGGATTCACCACTACCTTTTATTGGATACTGGTAGTCATCACCAAGTTTCACCTTGTGTGGTGACTCATGTTCGGATAGCTTCACAAATGATTCTTTGAATCCTGTCATGTGCTTGGAAGCACCATTGTTTAAGATCCAATCATTGCTTCCATGTGAAATAATTCCTGTGAGAGCAGAGATCGGCACATATTCTTCCTCACTTGAAGAATCGTCACTTTCTTGTTTGATTCTCTTTGTGGAAGGTTCATCATCCTCTGCAACATGAGCATCATGTCTTCTCTTGTTTCCCTTCTTATTTAAGTTCCTTTTGTTAGGGAATAATTTGGATATGTGACCTTTCTCATCACATGTGTAACATTTAATAGTATACGGATCTCTTCTAGAGTGTGAGATCTTACCTTTGGAGTGATGATGGCTCCTTCTGTTTTTCTTGGAGTGAACTGTAAGAGCTTGATCTTCACTTCCCATCTTCTCTTCTCGAGCTGTTATCCGAGATTCTTCTTGAGAGCATTCTTCCCATAGTCTCTTGAACTTGAATAACTTCTTTCTAGCACATATCCCTTGAATGAAAGATTCCCATGATTTACGGAGACCATTCAAGGTGGTCATCACAATCTCTACATTTTCCACTTCTTCATCTACTGCTTCTAGTTGTTCCTTGATCCAAGATACCCTTGTAAAGTAAGACTGAATAGTCTCATCATTTTGGATCTTTACATTCTTCAATTGGTTTCTCAGAGTCATCTTCATGTTTATGTACTTCCCTTCAAAAACTTTGGCTAGGGCATCAAACATAGCTTTAGGTGTCTTAAGGGAGGACACCTGTGGTATGAGGTGATCCTTGATGGAATCAGCAATGATTCTCTTTGCCATAACCAACTTCTTCTTATGTAAGGACTTATCCTCATCTCCCTCTAGAACTGGAACCTCCTCGTTGATATAGGAGTCCAACTCATTTTCTTCCAGAACCAGGGAGATCCTATACTTCCAGGCTCAGAAGTTGTCAGGTCCCTCAAGTTTTTCATCAAGATTTCTATGATGAGACATCTTAACTAAGAACCTCAAATGGAAATGAAAAATATTGAGATATTACCAAGTCAAGATGTTAAATCTAAATTTGGAGCTGAAATCCTGCAGTGTTGGTTCAGTAGAAATTTAGGGTTTTGCTTTTCTAGAGTTCTATCCAACCAAATGCTTTGAATTTGATCCCTAACTTCAATTTTGGGGAGGAGATCAGTCTAGGCCTGGGCTCACTGAAACACTCCTCTTTTATGAAAATCCCTAATTTCTGGCAGAAGTGTCGGGTCCAAAACTGAAAAACCTCAGAATTGGATTCTGCTTCGACAGAAAGATGCGCCCTAAGGAGGAGAGTTAATCCAACCTTATTTTGCTAAAAATATGTGGAGGAAGATCCACTAAGTAGGAATCCCTAGTTCCCATAGCTGTACAGTGTTTTATTCTCAGGTTAGCTCTGATACCATGTTAGAATTTCATCATTAAGCTAGCAATACATTAGGATCTTTAACTGAGAGAATAACAAGCACAACAATCAAACGCAAGAGACAATGAACACAGCTTTTATCCTCAGGGAAACCATAAATGGTAAAAACCCCACAACTTCCTCAGCAATAGAATCAGCACCAAAAGTATAACCCAAAACAGTAAGTGATCTCCCGACAGCAGTAACCTTCTTTCTATCTAGCCCTAGTGTCTTCTCCTTCCTTAACTCTGCACTACACTTGAGTGTGTATGAGATGTGTGATAAATAAAGCGGCCATCTCTCTATTTATACTAATTCCTGACTTGGCTAAACCCTACTAGGGATGACCTCACTAGGAGAGTCTAATAACCCTAGTGTCCCAGAACTGTGGGGACTTTAACCCTTAGCCAATAGGAGGGTTACCCACAATGACTTGACATGACTTATTTATATTATAGAACTTCCCAATAGGAACATCGAGGCATGATATAACTCAAGTACATCCTGGAATAAAAATTGGGTTACAATATATAATAAATATAAGTTAAATACATTCCGAAGTTACATATACATCAACAGGGTGGATCCAAAATGGCATTTCCAATTCCAAAAACAGGTTATAATAAAAGTTCCGGTAAAAACTGAACAAGTTACGGCCCTTTTTTATAACTGTCATTTTTATAATCGGAAGAAATATTTCCTTGAGGAGAGCCCTAAAATCATGTAGATCTATAGAAAAAACATCAAGAAACCCTTGAAAAAAATCTACAAAAATCTTACACAACAAGTTAGGGTTAGGGTAAAAAAAATGCAGAAATATGCTCAGATCTGAAAAGAAGCCTAATGGCTACCAGATAGAAATCAAATCTACAAAAAAATGACAATGCCCAAATGATAATCATTATTGATTGAAATCTATAGAAGGTACTAGGTCATAGAAACCTACTCTGATACCATGTTAGAATAGTAGAGTCAAGCTAAACTAGTTAACCTATCTAAGCAACCAACAACATATCATAAAAGATAAGAACAAGAAAATAAAAGGATAAGAGAACATTGATATACGTGGTTCACCCTAATGGGTTACTTCCACGGGAAGGTAGTCTTCTATTATATCCAGAATGTCTTCTCCAATATTACAAGAGATCAAAGAACAAATACCCCAAAGAATATAGATGATGTACAATAGTGTTACAATAGTACCACTACTACATCAAGAATACATAATGTGTACAGACTCACTTGACCCTATTATATACTAAGAGATGAGGATGAATTACTCTCACATATTGCATGTGGGATAATATAATTCTCGAAAATAACATCTTTTAATACAATACCATGGACAAATACTTTACACAAGTAAATACAACACCATATAACTATGGGTTAAATGTATTACTCTTTTACATAAGATTGTAGACAACTTCCAACATAATACAAAGACATTATTACCTTCCAATGAATATAATATATTCCAACAGGGTGAGGGGATCAAGGTACCATACAGGAATTCCCAATGTGAAATTAGGTAAGCTAAGAGTATCGATGATAGGCTTGCTCATGATGCCAAATGGTGGAAAAAGGAAGAGAATTGTGTGTACTGAGAAGGAACCCCAATAGTTCCCTGATGACTGTGGTTGGGTTTGCGACTGACGTTGCGATGTGGTTGGAATGGTACCATATGTGTTGGTACACAAATTTGATATGTTATTTGGTGAAGGTGGAGGTGGTAAGGAAAAAAAGGTGCTCGTCATAGGAGAGTTTTCGAAAAATCCCGGGCCAAGAGCAGATAAAGATGGAATGTACATGTTGTCAATGGTGGTGTTGATAGTTGAAAGGATGTGTTCCGATGTGGCCAACCCCTTCGGATCATAGTATGTCAATCGGTTTACACTCATGATATTCACATCATGAGGGAATGAGTCGAAATATAGTATAGGCCATATCTACATCCTAGGAGGAGGTTGTAATCAAGTTGGACATTGACAACCTCAACGTCAATCACCATTGTTTTACCAGCTAACTCAATAGGAAAGTTCATGAGAATCCCCTATGGTTGAGTAGAGTGACCATAATAGGTGTGGAGATTGGTGCTGGAAGGTTGTGTGGAAATTGAACCCAATGATAGATTAATTTTACTCACAACAATTATCAATTGAACATGCAAAATCATTCACAAAAGAGACTGAATAATGAGCTGAACACTAAACTGTATTGAATAAGTGTACAATATCCAACCCTGTAACATAATAGGTTTCATCATTAAATAATTACATAAGGGATTCAAATGCATGAGGAGCAATTCAAATCTAGCATAAAGCAGGCTTACTAAAATTAAGCAAATCCCCCATAGGTGCAAAAAGCTGATCCCAAATCAGTCATGGAGCTCACGAATTGGAAAAAGTACTTAGGCAAGCTAAAGAGTGATGGAATGACAACTAATACATTCTTTTACAAGGAGAAAAGAGTGGAGGATGTGTAGGACAAAAAACTAGTCAACCTCACCTAGTCAAGCTTTTCCATTTGCCTTAAAACATTGAAATAGGGAATAAAGCATAAAAAGCAGAAGGGCACATAGGAGGCCAGGAATAAAGCCGATTTTATTCCTTGAGGTTTCCCAAGAACTACATGAGTCAAATAATCCAAGTTTGACCACTATGGATAGGTAAATGACAACTTGCACAAGGTGGGACACATGAACTAGGCAAATAAGACAAAAACAATGAAATTAATGTCTAAGGTAGCTAACTATGGGTTGATTATTCTAACACCCCCCCTTAAGCCTGACTTATGAGTAATATATCAGAAAATTATAGGGCCTAGCAACAAGGATTAGTCACCCTTTACATACTGCGTGTCCATACAACCAAGGAAAGAGGCAAAAACCACATGGGAAAATCCTCCCTTAAACATGGACTGTAAAACAAAATTTGGAAATCTTGTCTTCACTCATGCTTCACAGCATGATCAGCAATCCCCAGAAGTGATTTGAGATTTCTGAAGGTCTTCTCACAAAATGCTTTGGTGAAGATATCAGCTACTTGTTCTGAAGATGAACAGAAGAGTAGGTGAATGGTGCCATCATGCACAAGCTCTTTGATGTAGTGAATATGGATCTCAATGTGTTTGGTTCTCTACTTCTGAACTGGAGCTTTGTAGATTCAAATGGTACTCTAGTTATCACAGTAGATGGTAGTTGAGTACTTTGATTCGAAACCACACTCTCCAAGTAAACCCTGCAACCATAAACATTGAGTTGTTGCATTAACAACTCCTCTGTACTCTGCTTCTGTAGATGAGAGTGCAATGGCACTATGTTTCTTGCTTGACCAGCTGATTGGATTTTCTGCAAGCATGAACACATACCCTGATGTGGAATTTTTGTCTGTGCTATCACCTGCCCAATCACTGTCAGTAAATCCAATCAAATCAAGATCAGATTTTGCTTTATAGAAGATCCCATGTGTCCTTGTTCCCTGAACAAAGTTAAGGATCCTTTTGGCTGCTTTCCAATGGATCTCACGAGGCTGATCCATGTATCTAGAAGCCACACTTACTTCATAAGAAATATCATGTCTATTATGTGTCAGATACAACAAACATCCAATCAATTGCCTATACAGTGTATTGTTTACCATACGTGAAGAATCGGCTTCTTCCAGCTTCACTCCTGAAAGGAAAGGAGTTTTACTTGCTTTGCAATCCTTCATTTTGAATTTGTTCAGAAAATCCAAGGCATACTTGGACTGGTGCACCTTGATTCCATCTTTGGTTTGAGAAATCTCAAGCCCCAAAAATTGGCTTAAGAGCCCCAAATCTATCATGGAGAAGGCTTGGTTCATTGCACCCTTTAAAGAAGCAATCTCATCCTTTGAGCTTCCTGTAATGAGGAGGTCATCAACATATAACAAAATGATCATTAATGAACCATTAATTAACTTCAAATAGACATTTGTATCTTATTTGCACCGAACAAAACTCAGTGATAGCAAGAAGCTATCAATCTTGGCATACTAAGCCCTGGGGGCTTGCTTTAGCCCATACAATGACTTTCTCAACCTGCACACAAGAGAAGGGTTAGTAGGAAAACCTTGAGGCTGCTGCATATATATCTCTTTAGTGAGATCTCCATTCAGGAAGGAACATTTTACATTGATGTGATGTACCTCCCATTGCTTTGAGGCTGCAATGGCTAGGGCTAGCCTGATGGAATCCATCTTTGCCACAGGGGCAAAGGTCTGATTGTAATCTATCCCATGAACTTGTGAGTAGCCCTTGGCTACCAATATGGCCTTGTACTTCAGTGGTGAACCATCAGCAGCAAATTTGGTCTTGTAGACCCACTTACACTGAACTAACTTCCTCCCTGGGGGAATATCCATTAGCTCCCATGTATTGCTCTTCTGGAGTGAGCTGAACTCTTCCTTCATGGAAGCTTGCCATCTTGGATATCCTACTACTTATTCATATGTTTGAGGATCATATTCCACCAACAAGTAGCATTTCTCATCAAACATAGGATCCTTCATGCATAGACCACTCTCAAATTGAGATCCAGTCCTCCTTGGGTCATTGGGATCCCCAGCTAGCTCTCCTGCTGCATGTAGTGTCTTGGCTGCCCATTTCAGCCTTGTAGGGATGTTAGGGTCTGTAATAAACTCATATCCATCAGAAAAATCAGAATCAGCATGTTCAACAAACTCTTCACTTACTTTTAGAGGTTCAGGTGGTGAAGAGGCTTCTTCAACTTCCACTGCTGCAAGGGGTTCTTCTTGAAATTGAACACACCTTTCGATGAAGGCTTTATTTGTGCTCAAATTTATCAGTTTGTACCCTTTTGAATATTCAGAGTATCCAACAAATAGACACTATTGGCTTTGGGGCTGCAAAGCCTTTCTCTTTTCTGTTGGAATTCTAGCCCAAGCCCTTGAGCCAAAAATCCTAAAATGGGTCACATCTGGCTTGTGCCCACTCAAAAGGAGTCATACCATCAAGATGTTTGTGAGGCACCCTATTTTGTATATAGGATGCACAGTTGATAGCTTCGGCCCAGTACTTCGGTGGAAAATTTTTGGCCTCCATCATGCATGTTGCCATCTCCTTCAGTGATCTGTTCTTCCTCTCAACAACACCATTTTGCTGTGGTGTGTAAGGGATAGAATGCTACATCTGAATATCTACATCTGCACAATAATTAATAAACTCAGACTTGACATACTCACCACCATTTTCAGATCTGAGGACCTTGAGTTTCCTCCCAGATTGGTTTTCAACCAAATCCTTAAAGACTTTGAAGAGGCCAAAAACTTTAGACTTGTGTTTCAGGAAGTAAACCCAACAATACCTAGAAAATTCATCTATGAAAGTCAATGCATATTTGGACTGACTCATGGACATATGAGGGAATGGGACAGCAACATCACTATGGATCAGCTCGAGGGGTGTAGAGGTTCTCTCATGACTAGCTCTCTCAAATTTGTGCTCTGGTTGTTTTCCTAGGATACAACCTTGGCAGACTCATTTGGAAAATTTTATCTTGGGAAACCCTATGACCATCTCTTTTTCACTAAGATCAGAAATATACTTGTAATTTAGGTGTCCAAATATTTCATGCCAAAGCTTGCTTGCTTCATTAGCATGAATCAGAAGAGTGGAGGGGTTTGAGTAGGGTAGGAAGTGTGAGAACATGTATACCTTCTGAGCATGATTCGCAACTCCTTTTGCAATGAATTTACCGCTTGAGATCTCTGTGATCTCAACTTCATCAGGGGAGAATATGACCTTCTTTGGAGACCCAGTGTGATTCATCTGGTACACTGATAAGAGGTTGGAGGCAAGACAAGGCACATACAACACATTGCTGAACTGACCATGATCAAGATCAATCCTCTCTTTGCCCAAAATTTCAGTGAGAGAGTCATCTCCCAGTGCTATAGGTGGTCCCTTCGACATGTCAAGTGAGGAGAAGGCCTCCTTGGTCGAAACCATGTGTCTTGAAGCTCCAGAATCAATGATAAAACTGGGTGAGCTTGATGTGCCACCAACCAATGCATGAACTCTTTCTCTGTCATCTGAACTTGATCCTCCTTCTCTCTTCTTTGAGCTGTCTAGAAGGGATATGCCATTCTTCTCCAGGAGTTAGGTCAGCATGTCTATTTGCTTCTTCATACAAGAGCTTTCAGTGTGATTTCCCTTATTGCAGTATGTGCACTTGCTCATTTCTCCTTTGTTTTTCTTCTTCTGGTTATTCTTCTTAGAACCTTGTGGCTCCTCTGGAGACTGTTTCTTGTCTCTATTTTTCTCAGGTGGCTTTTTAGCTTTATTTTTCTTTTTGAATCCACCCTCGAATCTCCAGCAATCAGAGCTTGATCATTGGATGGTTTGATGGTGCCCATCATCACTAGCTTGTCTTGTTCTTGTGTGAGAGATTCCATGAAAAATGGAAGGCTAGGCATCTTCCATGTTCGAGCTGTCATTTTTGTGGCATAGAAGGTCGAGACAAACACTAAATAGTCAGGGCCAAGCTTCGAGAGAATGGCCAAGACCAGCTGATCATCCTTCTTTTCGATCCCACACTGTTTCAGCTGCAAAACAAGTGCTTTGAACTTGGAGAAATAGAGTTGTAGAGATTCAAAGCTATTTGGACTCAGGGAAATCAGCTCATTTTCGATTTGATGTCCCCTCATCTCATCTGTCTTTCCAAAAATATCAGTAATATTCTCCCATACTTTATTCGGTGATGTCAATCCATCAAGATGGAAAAGGAGGTCTCTGGAAATACTAAGACACAGGAGACCATAGGCCTCATCCCTCCTGTTGTGCCATTTAATCTTCTCTGCAGCTGCATTGGGATCTGCTTTTGTTTCCATAGTCACCCTGTAGAGGCCTTTTGCTCTCAACAGTATCTCCATCTCTGCTTTCCATTCAAAGAAATTGAAAGGAGTCAAGATGATCTTCTGAGATTGATCCATAGCTTAGAAATCTGTCCCGGCTGTCAGTAGAAGGCTCCCAATCACTGATGTCGAACCTGAAAAACAATTTTGAAGGAGAGAAATTGATCTACAATGGCTTTGATACCATGTGGAAATTGAACCCAGTGATAGATTAATTTTACTCGCAACAATTATCAATTGAACATGCAAAATCACTCACAAAAGAGACTGAATAATGAGCTGAACACTAAACTGTATTCAATAAGTGTACAATAGCCAGCCCTGTAACATAATAGGTTGCATCATTAGATAATTACATAAGGGATTCGAATGCATGAGGAGCAATTCGAATCTAGCATAAAGCAGGCTTACTAAAATTAAGCAAATCCCCCATAGTTACAAAAAGCTAATCCCAAATCAGTCATGGAGCTCACAAATTGGGAAAAGTGCTTAGGCAAGCTAAAGAGTGATGGAATGACAACTAATACATGCTTTTACAAGGAGAAAAGAGTGGAGGATGTGTAGGACAAAAAACTAGTCAACCTCACCTAGTCAAGCTTTTCCATTTGCCTTAAAACACATAAAAAGCAGGGAATAAAGAAGAAAAAGCAGAAGGGTGCCTAGGAGGCCAGGAATAAAGCAAATTTGATTCCTTGAGGTTTCCCAAGTGCTACATGAGTCAAATAAGGCAAGTTTGACCACTATGGATAGGTAAATGATAGCTTGCACAAGGTGGGACACATGAACTAGGAAAATAAGACAAAAATAATGAAATTAATGTCTAAGGTAGCTAACTATGGGTTGATTATTCTAACAAGTTGAAGGGTAGGGGACCCAATTTTATGCCAAACAAAGGTTGATATAACATAGGTCGATGCCACCTCATCAATAATGCATCAATGTACCACCAAATTCTTAATTGAGACCAAAACTTGGAAGGACATGGTCGACAACACCTTGTGGTCTCCTTAATACAAGTAAAAGGTGATCAGCCTTGAATCAAAGGGATCAACAATACCTAGCATGGATAACAATTATCTATGCTATGATGGGCAATTTTTAAGCAATTCCAACGAGAATGTGGATGTAGGATATTGGGACAAATTGTCAACTATGTTGTAGTTGAGGGAAGCTCTGGAAATAGCATTTTTTTGTGATACAAAGCATAGGAAATCATGGGACTATGGCAACACCATGTGTGGGGGGTCTCTATAAGTACATAGATATATCAAAAGAGGTTTATTTAATGCCCCCATTTTTACCCCATTTGCATTAAAATGTATATGATGTATATATTGTAATTAATCATGGTAAGGAGCTAAATTCCAAAGCCCCACCATCGATTTAGTGTTTTATGTTTTAGAGATTAAAATTGATGGTGATGGTATTTCATGCTAGACAACCACATTATAATTTTGGACATCATGTAAATATGCAATTTAATTAAAATACCCACAACCAGCTATGTCAATGCAACATTAAAGAGACGGGGGCATGATTTCCTAAGAATAAGGGGGGGGGGAGAATATTCAAACCTTGATCCAATGGGGAAACGACAAATGTCAAAGGGAAAACCCACCAATATGTCAACTATATTTCTTGTCGTATTAACACAATAATTTATTTCTCCTAGATGTGGTTGAGTTAGTTAATGCATGGGGATGGGAACAGTATGTGAGTCAAATTCGAATTGGGTAGAGTACCCATTTTAGAAAATCATATGTTTACTTCTTGGGCAAGTAAAAAACCAAAAAATTCTACCCATTCCATCATGCATTCACATTTTCATCTTTCCTCACCCATTCTCATTGAGGTTAGGCTCTCTAATGCAGGGGAAGCTTGCTCATCTCTCTCCCTCATGTTTTCCTGTCATTTTCCTTAATTTCCATTCCCAAGAAATTTGTTTTTGTGTTGTTGAGTGAATGGCCAGAAAGGATTCAAAATTTTGGGATTTATAGTAGTCGTTTTTGCTCATGAAATGCCCATAATCATTTTTGAGTTTGAATTGCTCACCCAGGGTTGATTTCTCCATTTTACCAATACATTTTTGGTTGAAAAACGTTTTTACTCAAACCCAGAACTTGCATTTTGCTATGTGTGCATCCTTTGTTTTGGTCTGAACAGGTTTGGAGTGGAATTGGGGAAGAATTAGCTTAATAAACCTAGCGTGGAAAGGAAACTTGTAGACATATCAAGAGGATCTGATTTTCTTCTTTGCCCACCCTGAAAAGCACTGGAATGGAAGGCATAGCCTAAGGGACTGTGTAGTAGAGAAGGGGATGCTTCCTTATGTTGGGTGTGTAGGTGTTGGTAAATCCAAGCCAGATCTTGTGTAGGTGTCCATAGTTGTGGTTGAGCTCAGTAGCTTAGAAATTCAACCATTCCACCTCCTTAGTAGCCTGGTAAACCCAAAGGTAGTTTTGGCTTGGCTGAATTTTGATATGTATTTGGCTATGTATGAGCCTGTTGTAGTTCCCTTATTCCTTGTGGGAATCATGCCTAGCTCAGGGATGGCAGTGATGTTGAGAGATTGAAGAAAAAATTGTCCTATGTTTGGGTGGAGCATTACAGCAACATAGCTGGTTGTGGGACAAGCATCTTTTAAATATAAGTATATCTTGTGTTTAATCTATATAACTGCATTTGCTTAATGAATTATGAACATGATGAATGTTGTGTTGAAATGTATTTGCTTCCATTGCATATTACATTGCATTACACATCTGTGTATGTTTTTATTTCCAATGCATTTTTTATTATGTTCATGGGGCTTAGATCCCCGCTTAAATGATAGTAGAAGTGTCGTAGTCGCATCCTCTCAGACGGGAGGGGACGCGATAGTAGAGGTAGATGTCCCTAATGGTCAGCGGTTTATTTGGTGGATCCATACTAGTTTCTTTGATTATTTAGGTTGACTTTGGATGATAACATCATGAGGTCATGGACACCAGCCTTAGTAGATAGGGCCACAATAAGAGTTGTGGGAGAAGGTGGGGCCAAGGGTTGGGTTGGAACCATTCCTTTGTGTGGTAGGGAGTTTTGGAGCACCATAGACAGAGGACCTAGTGGTGCAGGGTTGGGATGAGCTGGAGCAGATGCATTCAGATCACGTTGATTGTCCTTTTGAAGGAGTTGTTGGATGTGAGCAATGTGAGGAAACTAATGAGTGTAATGAGAGTAGTGTTACAAATAGCACACAGATGGTTGGTCCGTAACTGTGGGTTATTTTGAGGTCAATTGGGATGCTAGGGATTCTTTGCAGGAGGTTTGGTGTTATTTTTAATTAGAGGTTTGGTCTATTGGGCTCCTCCTTGGGGCTATTTATTGCCTCTATTTCTTCCTCTCTTATTCTTTCCCTTCCCTTGTTGGTTATTTGGGGAGGGTTGGTTAGGGAGATTTTGCTGAGCATAAACATGTCCTGTAGAAACAAGAGGAGTCAGGGCCAGACCCAGAGTGGGTTGTATAGGTGGTGCATAATAGACTGAAGGAGCTAGAAGGGATACAAATCTGGTCGTCTAGCTAGAACACGAATGTTTCGAACAATTCGGTCCATGAACATGAGAAGTTGGTGCAGGAGGTGCATAGGATGGCATGTCTCTAGACTGATCCATCACACATGAGTAATCAATGGCATAACCAAGGGGAGTTTAAGATGAAGTAGATCCAGAGTGAGCCATCACATGTGAGTGATCGAGGGCATAACTAGGTTGGGTGACACTATGGGTGTTACTTGAATGTGGTGGCATTATGGGAGAAGCCGTGTAAAACTGGGGATGTTGGGTAAAAGAGCCGATGACTCCATTAGTAGTGTGAGATTCCTCTGGTGTATCATTACGAGAGGTATCATATCAGGGATCATCAAGTAAGATTGTTTATAAGTAACCGTACTGGGCATAGATCAAATCAAATTTCTAATCCCTAAGGATGGCTTCCTTCTTGGTTTGGGGTCGTTCAGATGCAACGTCCTTGGTTATTTTGGGGAGTAAGGTTTTGAGAAACCAGTCAAGGAAGATCCTATCATATAATTGTATCTTTCACAAGATACATCAACATTTCCATTCATGGATATGGTCTGTGATATGGGTAGTTGTGGTCTGGCAACAGGATAATAAGATCTCTACTCTCTCATCATAACTGACGTGTCGCTGAAAGTATTGAAGGAACATCAAAGAGAGTGAGGAGAATTTGGGGTAAGTAGCATGGGGAAACTCGATGTACCACTTGGCCGCAGCACTTGTAGGTGTGTGCTGGAATGACCTTAATCTAACAGAGTCATCCACATTATTTTTCGATGAATACCATAAGTGGAACGACATGATGTGGCTCTAAGGTTCCCTGCCTTCCTTTCCCTCAAACTTAGGGGCGTTTGAGGGAATATTTGTAGGAATAGGAGGCCATTGTGGGTGGTGACAAATGGGGTCGTTCGTTAACCAGGCCAGATTAGGCATGTTGATATATCCATGACAGGTAGAATAGAGCTGATGTTGGCTTGGTACGGACGAACAATGGTATTGGTGGCTACAGGAATGTAGTTCTGATGCATGAATGGGGGTGGATGAGGTTGGATTACCATAGTAGAATAGTTGAAATGGATGTGGAAGGGACACTACCCCCAGGTAAAAAGAGTGGTATGGTAGGAACTGTGGTGGCTTGCGTGGGGCCAACACTAGTTGGTAGCATACCAACAATAGTGTGTGCAGTGGTAATGGTCCCACTAGAAGGGATACCCATGATGATGGGTGGTAAGGACACACGTCCACCTCCAACTATCCCTCTATGGAAGGGATCTGGATGTCCACCATTCATGGGAATAGATGGAGTAGTGAACAAGGTGGGTTTGGATTGATATGAATTCGAACTAGAATCAAAGGCCATGTGTGGCTCTGAAGGCATTAAGTGACGTTGAATATGGATTTGACGGCGATGGTTCAAAGAACCGAACTGGGGGGTGTTCCCCGTAAGCCTATACAAGTAGTGTGGTGGAGATATGATGATGTGTCACAATTACTATGCTTTTTTGACTGGAAATGAAAATAGAACCTAGGTTTTTTTGGCTTCCTAATGGTTCAAAGGATTCACTTGGCCACCAATGTTGTCTAACAGCTTGCGTATTGGGACATTACCCCTCACTCCATGGCTCGGGTAAAATTGATAACCTCTTTTCCACAAACGGCAACTCTTGGTTTACCTCACGGGTGGGAACTAGTCAATCAAGTAGCAATCGTTTCCCTTTTCGCTTGGCAAGTCCTCTCAATGTCCAGCTACTTCAGGGTTCCTATGGTACTCCTCACAATGAGTTTTAGCGATATTCCCAAGTACTTCCCACTGTTAAGCTAATGGGGTTTATACCCTAATCTAAATGATATTAAGTTAATTAATTTTTAAGTCTCTTCTTGGGGTCGTGAACCAAGGGTTTCACTTAGTGGTGTGAATTATGTGAAACTAATGTGTGTCAAACCTAGATAATGCAGTAAGTAACAGAAAAGAATAGTAACACTGCAAAATAAAAAAAATCTTCCAATAATGAAATTATGCTTGAAACAAATGAGTAATAAAGGAACTTGTAATCAAACACACAAAACAAGTGTGGGGTTTAGAATACAGAGTTCAACTATGGAAAAACATAAACCAAGTAGGGGATATCTCAAACACACCAAGTGGTTGTAAATGACCAGATCTGGAAATAAAAACAGGTTGGGACAGGATTTTGGACAAACAAAGGGTCTGAGACAAGGATCTGAGGCATAGAAAACAAACTAAAAAATGTCAGTTGCTCCTATCAAAGGAGAAGACGTGATATGGGTCATACATATCATAGGAATAGTCATGATCTGGGAAGAAAACAGTCAAGTCACACAAAATAGAGGGTAATACTATTGATGTATTTGTAACTTTGGAATGTATTCTCTTATATATTTCATATATTGTATTTCATTGGTCCCCGATTTTCCTATCATGAGAATCATTAATGAAATCAAGTCATGTAAAGTCAAAGAGGTTAACCCTCCTTGTTGATCGAGGGGAAAAGTCCCCACAGTTGTGGGGCACTAGGGTATTAAAATATCCTAGATAAGTTAGCCCTGGTAAGTAATTGTTAAGTCGAAAACTAGTATTAATAGAGAGTGAGCCTCTCTATGTATAACACACACTCACCCATATATAGTGCATATATGAGAGAGAAGGATCTCGCTCAAGTGAGAGAGAGAACAGTTGTTGGAGATCATCTTTCTGTATTTTGGTTTTACTACTACCATTGGTGCTCATTCTATCTCTGAGGAAGTTGCAGGGTTTTATCCTTTATGGTTTCCTTGAGGAAAATCTATGTGTCTATTGTCTCTTGTGATTGATCGATGTGCATGTTATTCTCTCATATAAGATCCTAAGATCATATTGCTTAAATGATAAAAATATTACATGGTATCAGAGATAACCTGAGAAGAAGGCATTGTGCAGCTGTAGAAGCTAGGGCTTCTTACTTTTGGGTCTCTCTCCACAATCCATCAGCAAAAGGAGCGTAGAATGAATCTCCAATGAAGGGCACATATTTCTATTGAAGCAGAATCTGATTGTGAGCTTTTTCAGTTTTTGACCTACCACTGGATCGGGAAATCAGGGATTTCCACAGAAGAGGAATTTTTGAGTGATCCCAGCATAGGATTGCTCTCTTTCTCAAAATTGAATTTTAGAGACCAAGATCAAATTTTTGGGTTGGGTAGAACTCCGGGAAATCCAAACCCTAATTTTCCCCTAAACCAAAAAACCAGCACTGCAAAAGATCAGCTCTAGATCTAGTTTCAACATCTCAAATTGGTAAGATCTAAATATTTTGTATTTCCATTTTAGATTCTCAATTAAGATGTATCACCACACAAAGCTTGATGAAAATATTGAGGAAGATTACAACTTTCAAGCATGGAAGTATAGGATCGCACTAGTTCTTGAAGAAAATGAATTGGACTCTTACATCACTGAAGAGGTTCGAGTTCTAGAGGGATAAGATGCTAAGGCCTTACACAAGAAGAACTTGGTCAAGGCCATGAGGATTATTGCTGATTCAATCAAGGATCACCTCATACCATAAGTTTCCTCCCTAAATATACCTAAAAATATGTTTGATGCCTTGACAAAGCTATTTGAAGGGAAGAACATAAATCAAAAGATGACTTTGAGAAATCAATTGAAGAATGTGAAGATCTAGAATGAAAAGACCATACGAGAATATTTTAGAAGTGTCTCTCAAATCACAGAACAACTTGAAGCAGTGGATGAAGAAGTAGAGAATGTAGAAATTGTGATGACCACCTTGAATGGTCTCCCTAGGTCATGGTACTCCTTCATTCAAGGTATTTATGCTAGAAGAAAGCTAATCACCTCCAGTAAGATGTGGGAGGAATGCTTACAAGAATAAGCTTGAATAGTAGCTCGAGAAGAAAATATGGGAAGTGAAGATCAAGCTCTAACAGTACACTCTAAGAAACGCAGAAGGGACTATCATCATCACCAAAGTAAGCATTCTCACCAGAAATATAAACCTAGAAGATCAAGCAAAGATCTATCTAAAATCAGATGCTATATATGTGATGAGAGAGGACACTTTGCCAGATATTGTCCAAAAAATAAGAATGTCTCTCAAAAGAAAAAGAACTACAAAAGAAGACATCATGCTCACACAATAGAGGATGAAGAATCTTCTATAAAGAGAATCAAACAAGAAAGAGATGATTCTTCAAGTGATGAAGAATATGTTGTGATTTCTTCCCTCATGGTAACTCTCACACATAGAAACAATGATTGGATTATAGACAGTTGGGCTTCCAAGAACATGAAGGGATTCTAGGAATATTTTGTGAAACTATCTGAACATGAATCACCCCACAAATTAAAACTTGGAGATGACTACCAATATCCAATAAAAGGTATTAGTGAATCCTCCTATAAGCTAGACTCTGGAAAGTCTATGAAGATGAAGGATGTCTCATTTGTACCAGGACTAAAGAAGAATCTCCTCTCCATACCTGCATTGGATGCAAAAGGCATACGGGTTGCATTTGTAGATGGCCAAGTCCTTATGTTGCCAAAGGGAAATACTATAGATGATGCAGTAGTGATTGGAGAGAAAGACGGGGCCTTATACAAAGTAAAGGGCCAACCAGAACAATCCTTAGTCCATGATTAAATAGAGCCAAGTGAGATTTGGCATAGAAGACTTGCATATGTGCACTATAAGGCATTACCACTTGCAAGAAAATATGTTGATGTTCTTCCAGAAATACAAGAAAAACATGAAGGTGTCTGCAAAGGATGTGTGAAAGGAAAGAACACAAAGAAGATATTTCCAAGTAGCGAGATCAAGGTAAAAGGAATCTTAGAAATCATCCACTCCGATGTGTGTGTTCTGATGTGATCTTGTTCATTGAGTGGGTATGTATGCTATGTTTCTTCCATTGATTATTTTTCTAGGAAGACATGGATATACTTTTTGAGAAACAAAGATGAAGTATTCAACAAGTTCAAAGAATTCAAAGCCCTGATCGAGAACCACACATAAAATAAAATTAAGACCTTTCGATCAGACAATGGTGGAGAATTCACATCAAATGAATTTAAAGAATTATGCAGATATTCAGGGATTAATAGGGAGTTGACCATTCCATATAATCCACAACATAATGGGGTTGCATAAAGGAAGAATAGAACAATTATGGAAGCCGCAAGGGAAATTCTTCATGATCAATATCTTCCCATGCATCTATGGGCAGAAGCTGCTAGGATAGTTGTGTATGTACAAAACCATACTCCACATAGATTACTTGAGAACAATACACCTAAAGAAGTCTTCTTCCGCAAGAAACTAGAATTCATTCATCTTAGAATATTTGGTTGTCCAGTGTACATACACATTCCAAAAGAAAAGAGGACAAAGTTAGATCCTTTAGGAAACAAGGGTATATTTGTGGGATATAGTGAAAGCTTGAAGGATTACAAAATATACTTCCCATGATTCAAGAAGATCAACATCAAAAGAGACATAAAATTTGATGAAGACTCAGCTTACAACAAATCCAGAAAGATACCTGTTGTAGACCCTGAAGAAACAGAAGCGCCCAAGATTCAAGGTACAACTATGAATGATACAACTCAAGAAGAAGATTGGCAAATAGATGAACCGCAAGAACCTGTAGATCTACCATAGGAAAAGAATCCTCAAAAGAGTAAACCTACATGGGTATGAGAGGTTATCCAAGGTGTAGAAAGATATGGGGGTCCAGAAGAAATGCACAGAGAAAGGAAGAGAACTAGGTCCTACTCTAGATATGTAACCCTATTATGTGACATCATTGATAAAGAACCTTCCAACTATGAAGAAGCAATAGAGAAGAAATAATGGAAGTATGCTATGATCGAGGAGTAGTAGTCAATCATGAAGAATGATGTCTGGGATGTTATCCCAAGACTAGAGGGGAAGTCTATTGTGTCTTCCAAGTGGATCTACAAGATCATGCATGCTACAGATGGTAGCATAGAGAAATATAAAGAAATATTTGTTGCTCATGATTCTCCCAGAAAGAAGGAATAGATTATGAAGAAACTTATGCACCTGTAGCCAGATACACTTCCATTAGATCAGTACTTTCTTTGGTTGCAGTAATGAAATGGAAGATACAGCAGATAGATGTCAAGATTGCTTTCTTGAATGGTGTAGTGGAAGAGGAAATGTATTTGGAGAAACCACTCAGTTTTGAGACACATGACAAGGATACTCATGTGGGTAAATAGAAGAAATCCCTGTATGGTTTGAAACAGGCACCCAGGACATGGTACAGAAAAATTTACAGCAAGCCTGACTAGATTAGGCTTTATCAAGAGTAAAGAGGATTCCAACCTTTTTTATAAGGTTGAGGAAGGGAACCCTGTGATACTCCTACTGTATGTATATGACATGTTTGTAACAGCTGAGGATGGGTTGATTACTGATACGAAGAGGAAGCTTGCTGTTGAGTTCAAGATGAAGGACTTGGGTATGATGCACTACTTTCTAGGCATGGAGGTGTGGTAGAATGCAAATGGAATCTCCCTGGGACAAGGGAAGTATGCAGTAGATATCCTGAAGAGGTTCAGGATGATGGAATACAAGGCCATGACCACACCTATGCCATCAAACCTGAATCTATTAAGTGATACTTCATTAGAGTCGGTTGATGCTATGATGTATCGTTAGATGATTGGGTCCTTGATGTACCTAATGAATACGAGACAAGATATTTTCTTTGATGTGAACACATTGAGTCAGTTTTTGATGGATCCGAGACATGTTCACCTGATTTCTGCAAAGCATATTCTAAGGTACCTGAAGGGCACAGTTGATTATGGGCTCAAGTATGAGGTGAATCAAAATATAAACCTAGAAGGTTATGTGGATTCAGATTGAGAAGGAAGTGCCATTGATATTTGGGGTGTTACTTCAGTATGGGATTAGGTGTGATCTCTTGGTTTAGCAGGAAGCAATCCTGCATGGCACCAAGTAGAGCTAAAGCAGAGTATGTCATAGCTTGTTCGGCTAGTTGTGAGGCAGTGTGGTTAAGGAAGCTATTATCTGATTTGTTTGATCTCCAATTGGATGCTACTTACATATATTGTGACAACTAGAGTTGTGTGAAGTTGTCATAGAACCATGTGTTCCATGACAAGTCGAATCATATCGAGATCAAATATCACTATATCAAGGATATGGTGCAGAGAGGAGTAATGAAGCTCCAGTATGTTGTGATGGATGAGTAGATAGCTGATGTGTTGACCAAGCCATTGGCCAGATTGAAGTCTGAATACTTCTGGGAGAATCTTTGGTGTTCTCCAAATTGAGGTTCCTTCCAAGGGGAAGTGATGAGTCCGTGTTCCTTTTTGACATGGTGGTAGGATTGATTCCTCCCAAGGTCAGATGTAAGTGCAATTCCTTTCTCACATGGTTGTAGGATATGTTCCTCCCTTGGTTAGATGTAAGTGCAAATCACTTCTGACATGGATGTTGGATGTGTTCCTCCCATGGTCAGTGTAAGTGCAGATCCCTTCCGACATGGATGATGGATGTGTTCCTCCCATGGTCCAATGTAAGTGCAGAGCCCTTCTAACATGGATGCTGGATGTGTTCCTCCCATGGTCAAATGTAAGTGTAGAGCCCTGCTGACATGGATGTTGGATGTGTTCCTCCCATGCTTAGATGTAAGTGTATAACCCTTCTAACATGGATATTGGATGTGTTCCTCCCATGGTCAGATGTAAGTGCAAATCCCTTCTGACATGGATGTTGGATATATTCCTCCCATGGTCAGATGTAAGTGCAAATCCCTTCTGACATGGATGTTGGATGTGTTCCTCCCATGGTCAGATGTAAGTGCAGAGCCCTTCTGACATGGATGTTGTATGTGTTCCTTCCATGGTTAGATGTAAGTGCAGAGCCCTTCTGACATAGATGATGGATGTGTTCCTCCCATGGTCAAGTGTAAGTGGAAAGCCTTCCCCAGATAGTATTAAGTGTGTCCTACCATGCTGGTGGATGTAAGTGCTGAGTGATCCTTTCTGACATGGATGCGATGTCTTCCTCCCATGGTTAGATGTGAGTGTTGGGCCTTTTTGACATGGATGTTGGATGTGTTCCTCCCATGGTAAGATGTGAGTGTTGGGCCTATTTTAAATGGATGTTGGATGTGTTCCTTCCATGATCAGATATAAGTACTAGGAATAGATGACTTTAGGGGAAAATATTATCCTATGGGTGAAATTAGAGGGTTTTGGAAAATTTAATTGGCAAATTTTTATATGGTTAAATTTTTGAAATTTTAAAATATTATCCCACTTTTTATTAAAAAAAATAATATTTACCATGAAAATAGCCTTTCCATTTACATGACGAGAGCATGGATAAGTGTTGTTATCCTAGAGAAATTCCCCTAAATTCTTTAATCGCCCTGATTTCTGGCCATGGAGGTCACGGATTGAAATTTCGCTCAATTTGTTTGCTTGTTAATCTAAATTATAATGTAAATCGCCCCTGGATTTTACTTATAGAGATTTTTTTTAAATAATTCGTTCATAAATCTAGGCATTAGGGTAGAATGGGACCAATTTCGTCCCTTTATGCATTTCCTCCAGTGCGTTATTTCTTATGAGTGTCACCTCTGGTGTATCGACTTACCTCCTATCTACTCTCAGTGTTGGGGTTTCAAGTTTTCTCTCTACATATTTTAGCATACTACTATTTCTCCAAAGAAGCATACTATTGTCTCCTTCTGTCTGTTGGTCTCTGTCATCTCAGCCTGCGTATTACCTAGTTCCTTACCTTATTCTTATTATCATCATCGATTCCCACCATCTTTGCTAGGGATTTTATAAATGTATTTCTTTTTCCTCACTAATGGGCTAAGGGTCGGGGAATTCCATATCTAATATAATTCTTTTTACTCGACGAAAAAATCATTCTCAAAGCTTAATAGGGTTTCAATTTTGGAGAATTGGGTTTGAAAGGTTATTATGGAGTTGCAAACCTCTTGCTAAGGTTATTCACAGGTTGCCAGGCTCCAGAATTTTGGCTCTTGCAATCACATCCAAACTCCAATTTGTAGGTATGTTTATACTTCATTATTTTGTTGGGTTTGGTTTCCTACCATTAAAGTACTCCTACCAGAAATTTTGATTGATGTTTTAAGCTTTAAAGATCTATGGTTTTAGGTTAGTTTTTAGAGTACAAAATCTGTTCATTATGGTCTGATTTTTATTTTCTAGTTTCAAGATTTGAATTGTGTATGGATAATTACTTTGGGGTACAAATCTCCAAACATCCTCAAGAACTCACCAAATATTTTGTCCAATGACATTCAAAACCCTTCAGCAGAAGTAAAATTCCCATCAGAGACTAAAATGCAACAAAAAAATGTAAACTTGAGCAAAACCATCTTTGGACCTTGGATTAAGAATTGCCCAGGGAACTGTCTCTTCTCCTTGAGTGTACACACATCCTCTCATGCATGGGTTACCAATTGCTTGTTCAGTCAAGGTTGCAACTTCTTCTAATTGCTTAGTGTTCCCAAATACACAATTGCATCTTCATGGATGGGAATATTGGTTGAGTTGATGATCATTAATGCTTAAAAAAATGATTAAATCAATCATTAAAATCCTCATTAGAGAATGTCATTTCATACATATTGCATGACAGTAGGCATATAGATGAAAAAAATCATCCTACAATCTAATAGGCTTCCCATTAACTCTTTCATGTCATATGCAGAGAATTGCTTTACTACTATGTTGCTATAAATTCAGTCAAAACATTCCTTATTAAGTACATATTAGTTGATGTAGATTATAAGTTCAATTCTTGAGTTATGGAATTGGACAAAAAATTCTTTCTCCATTCCTTTGTAGCTTTCCTTTCTCCAACGTTTCTACCATATTTGCATGGTTGTCAGCTACTTTGCTTACTTCCTGGAGCACTTGATAAAAATTTACTTGTTTATGTTTTTTTGCTTCAAGCTAAGCTCTTTTGATCAATTGGTTGTTTGGCCCATTGTTTGAGTGACTTAATCCTCTCATGCATTTGCTAATGAATGTTGAATATCCTATTATTGAAAATCTTCTAACTTGGGTGGAGTTAAGTTTGCTTATCCCAAAAGGATGAAAAGTTCCTCTGCTTAGTTTTTTTTTTGCAGGATCTGCAATCCCCATTCATATTGTATTTCCACTAGGATCATAGAAAACCCCCTTGCATCAACCAAACCTAGGATTCCATTTGATTCATCATTGAAGAAGAGGGAGTGGTAACCAAGAGAGACTTACCATTTTTTCAGTTCCTCCTTAGTCATTTGAAGTTTTCGGCATGATACTTAGGGAGGACATTGGGATTTTCTAATGGGTGGTTGAAACAAAAGCAAGAGAAGATCATTGATCCAATTCTTCCCTGACTATTTCAACTGGGTTTTGTCAAGGTTTTGAATTCCTTTTCTCTTTACCATTTGGCTCACGAGGTTAATTTCTTTAGCTATTATTTTCCTGAGGTGAGGGTAGTATAACTCGAAGATACACATTTTCCTTGCTAACCATACTTTCTAGCATAGATACTTTTGGGGTGCTTTCCATGTTCTCTTCAATAGATATTTATGCTGAAAGGATCCTTGGGATGCATTAACCCAATCTATAAACATCCTTTTCCAGGATTGTGGCAATGTGACCTTCTCATTTATGCCTTCGAGGGAGATTTCCCAAACCTGCACAGTAAACTGACATTCTATAAAGTGGTGGGAATGGTTCTCTTCTATAATTTGACATAAAACACACCTGGATGGACCATGGATTCCTTGTGTCACAATATTTTCATTAAGAATTATCTCATGAATGTGCCAAACTAGTTTTTGGATTCCACCTTTAGGAGGGTGAGGTATGGATTCAAGTTGTTTTTGATGGAGCACTATAAGCGCTAACAAAAACACCACTAACCCACCAGAATCCATCAGACCAATTCTGGTCTAAATTATAATTTCGAGAGTTTAAATCACAATTTTAATGATTTGGGTTAAATCAGCCATTTTTTCTAGGATAGTCCAATATAATTGCAGAAATTGCGAAAAGATGGAAATAACAATTCCCCAAGAAAAATTTGATTGGTTTTTATAAAAAAAACGACTGAAAAACAAAGCATTTTAGTTGTCTTTTATCCTACGTGGTTTTTGATACTATGCTTTAACTATGTTTCAACCTAAAGTGGCCCATCATCACATCCTTGGTGATATTGTCTAGGGGGGCACAACTAACAGATATCAAAGTAATAATCATGCTCGATTGTTCATATTTGAGGGAGGATTTGGGATTTTCCAACATTTCCAACAATGTCCATCATCTAACCATATTGAGATGTCATTGAGAGTGCAGATTCCTTGGGTATTCATCCACAATACAAGCTCCCTGAGTTCATGATGCTCAAGAGGTGGGCTCCCCTATATGTTGTCAGTCCAAAATCTTATTGCTTTCCCATTGCTAGGGATCCAATTTAGTTGATTCTAAATTAGAGGGAAGGTTGTTTTAATAAGTTTCCATATTTGTGATCCTTTGATATTACTAGAAGGTTTATCTAGACCATTTGTTCTTTGTCCCAACAATGTGTTATTTGTTTGGAATCCTGGTTGTATTCCAATTTATTAGTTGAATTTTCTTGTGTGTTTGTTTTTCCACCCTGCCACATGATTCTTTTAATATCCTTATAAATATGATTAAGAGTGTTCAAAGGTGTTTTCATAGACAAGCATTGGTACATGAGTAGAGGAAAAATAGTGGTTTTTATGAGGACTATTCTCCCATCATGATTAATCCATTATGGCCCCCATTGTGCCATTTTGTTTTTAATTTTTCCAATGATTCCTGTCCAACTCAGTGTAGAAGTTTTTCCAAATGAAATGGGCATTCCCAAATAGCTAAAAGTAGCCCAAGAAGATGATCGTTGGAATTAAAGGATTCTTTCTATAGCCTAAGTTTTCATATCACTTAAATTCTAGTTGTATATGTGAATCTTGATTTTGTTTACGTCTCCTCTTGTGGCATCCAAAAATTCATTCAAGATGGCCTTAAACCTTCTTGCAGTCACCAACTAGGCTCCCCCTAAAAAAGTGTGTCATCTACAAACTGGGAGTGGTTTATTCTTTTGATGCCTCGAGTGGTTGTGATACTTGGGATCCTACCTTGACCCCTCTCTTCCTCCAACTTCCTGCTCAATGAATCTTCCTAGTGATGTATAGAATTGGTGATACAAGGAAGCCCTACCTGAGCCCTCATGTAAGCTTGAAGAATCCAATAGGCCTCCCATTAAAAAGAGGTGATATCCAAGGAGTACTTGTATAGGATTCAATCATTGCGATAAAAAATTCATTACCTCCATTTTTTTTCAAAACCTTAAAGAGGAAAGAATGCCTTGCATGGTCGAACGTGTTGGCCATGTCCATTTTAATAATCATTCCCTTCTATTTGTTGGAATGAATCGCCTCTTAAACCAAAACTATATTGTCTAGGATTTGTATTGTTGACATAAATCCCCTTGACTTTCAGAGATAATCTTTGGCATGAGATCCTTCAATGTGATGCCGATTCTTTTGGTAAATATATTGTAGGAGGCATTATATAATGATATAGGTTGGGATCGAGAGAGAGTTGAGGGATTGGCTTCCTTAGAAATGAGAGCTATGAATGATGTATTGGTGTTGCCACCTAAATTTTGCTTTGAATGAGAATATTGTAACATCCTTAATAGATCTACTTTGATTATATGCCAACATGCCTTATATAAGCAAATAGAGAACCCATCCGACCCTAGAGATTTATCCAACACTAGTCCCCATATTGCTTTGAGTACTTCTGGTCAAGTGTTCATTATCTTCCTAATACATGAGGGAAGGGATGTTTTATAGCATGTTGACTATGTCCCTTCTTTATATTTCTTTGAGTACTTCCTACTCTTCCATTTTTCCTGGTCAAGTGTTCATTATCTTCCTAGTAGATGAGGGAAGGGATGTTTTCTAGCATGTTGACTATAGCCCTTCTTTATTCATCATGGTTTTCTATAAAGAGTTCCTCGTAATGTTTATTGTTGATTCCTTTATTTCCATGAAATTGTTGAGAACAATTCCATCCTCTAGATGTATTAATG
Source organism: Pseudotsuga menziesii (assembly GCA_001517045.1). Taxonomy (NCBI): domain Eukaryota; kingdom Viridiplantae; phylum Streptophyta; class Pinopsida; order Pinales; family Pinaceae; genus Pseudotsuga; species Pseudotsuga menziesii. The sequence continues at coordinate 236,669 of LPNX011022674.1, forward strand.
TTACTTTGTTTTTGAGTGTTGTGGCTCGAGCCTAGAATTGGAAGAAGGTTTTGTTCTTATCGTCAGCCTAAAGCCATTGATTCGTTGATATCAACCTCCATATTTCCTTCCCTTTCTTGTTGAATTTATGAATCTGGGTACACACTTTTCCACTAGAAGATAAATGAAAATTCTAATAATATCATCTTCATCGTGGAAGTTATAGGAACTACATGAATTGAGATGTGTGTTATATGGTTATTCAATGTTTATGTAGTAGCAGCTTAGAAGGTCTAATGTAATTATGGGGGCACAGTGGTTTAAGGACTTGGGCAAGTTCCATATGAATATGATGAGTTGTTAATGACATTTCTTTCATAGTAGAGAGCCACTGATTACAATTACTGGGCTGCAAGCAAGGGTAGATCTCTTAGGTGCTCCCTTGAGATGTGTGGCATTATTTATGAGAGATAATTATTCTTTCAATCTATAAGTAGACACAATCCTAGGATCAAATTACAACAGATAACCAAGGGGGTCCTAGATGGCATGGCAATTCAACAACCGCTCAAATGAATATAGCTACCAACGTTTTGCATGGAAATTACCAACTTGGAAATGAATTAGGAAATTATCAAACAAAGAAATTTTATGATGTAAATATTAGTTTTCTCCTCCTACTTTTCTAGTAAGATATAAATGAAAATTCTAAAAATAGCATCTTTATCATGGAAGTTATAGGCACTAAATTATTAGATGCTTTCAAGTACATTTTCTTGCATGCTTATGTTGGACATATTTTAAGTACTCCGTTAAGATGTATGGTATATGGTTATTCAATGTTTATGTAGTAACCTTAGAAGGGATGATGTAATTATGGAGGCAAACTGGTTGAAGGACTTGGGAAAGTTTTGGATAAATATTGATGGGTTGTTCATGACATTTCAGAGCAGAGAGCCACTGATTACAATTATTGGGCTGCAAGTAGGTGTAGATGAATTGATTTCTTCTCACAAAATAGGGAAAGAACTTGCTAAAGGTGAATTATGATATCTATTATTTCAATGTAATTCAATAAAGGTACTACAAGTCAAGGTGAAAACTCAAAAAATTCAACAATTGAAGGCTTACCTAAAAAGTATATGCAGAAACCTGAAAGAAGCCAGAACTGAAAGTATATGCTGAATACTAAAATACACTAAAATTTTTCCTCCATTTCTTATTTCTTAAATTTATTCGATGTTATGGAGAGAAATTCCTATGGCTTGGGGTACAACAACAGACATCTAGACTCCAGAAATCAATCTTTCCCAATATGCAATAGAAATAAAATGTCTAACACTAAAGGATCGAACCTCGTACCTTATTCTGGACGGTTGAAGTAGATCCCCGTTGAGCTTTCCAATCTTTAGCTTGAATTGATAAAATACTTCCTCAACAACAAGTAAACAATACAAGCATACTATATATCATGGTGTTAGATCTATTCTAACATATATAATCAATAATGTAAAAGCATTTGACATATTCCAATGGATACAATATTCATTCAAATACACATTACATTTGACATCTTTATGCATCTGTTGTTTACTAAAAACGTTAAATGTATTTCAGACTTTGCACTTAATTTTCTATATGCATGCACTTGTTTAGAATTCTGTACTTTTTAAAGTTTCTTTCACCAACTTTATGACCATGGAACGACTATCCCATAACAGCATATGTAGTCTACACAAATAGCAGAAATAAAACCTGCAATCAACAGAAAGATAAAAAAATTCAAAAACTAAGTACAGAAGAAATTAAAATGAGAATGAAAGGGATTCAAGAAAATGCAAATTAATAGAAGTACAAAAGTTATCAAAAAAGCAGGTGCACACAAATTAAAATAAAAAAAGAAACTAAACCAAAAAACAATATTAACACAGATAAAATTTATGACATAGATGATTGCTGCAAGATAAATTAAGCCCACATGACTCCATAGTTGACAAAAGAAAAATCAAGTACGCATAAATATTAGAGATGACTGAAAAAAATAATAATATGAATTATTGAATAGCTTTGGAAAAAACAATAAACATAAGCACAACATTTCTCTAAGAAAATGAAACCCAGCTGACTTAAAAAATTCTAAAACAGACCACTTTAGATGAACAAAGAATAAGAGCCTAAGCAAACAAACCCAAGAAAACTCTAGGAAAGTCTAAATAACAGTCTACAGATCCACATCATAGGAAGAAATTGAAAATTCCAATTCATAAATTAAAAGAAATCCCTAAAAGTTAGAAGGCACGCATAAGATCAAAAGTATTCACATCTTTACAATGAAACTAAAATATTTGGAAACCCAAAAAGATATCTATGTATGTCTGTATGTAACAGTGTATCTATGTATGTATACACTGTGAGTGTGAGTATGTACCTGTGTATCTAGGTGTGTATACATAGGCATGTAGTGATAACAAACAATGAAGTCAATAAAGAAGTTCAAAAACTACAAATTTATCTAAAATGAGAACAAAGAACAAATCTCTACTGAAAGGGAAAACATGAAAAGTTGGCTTGGGACTGGGTGTGGGGGTTTCACAGTCACCAATGTTTCATTCCCACAGACTCCACCCAGTAAATTAAGGTAGCCATGGCCCCTGGATGCAGCGGTCAGGCACTAGGAGATGAGAACCCATGTGCACGTATTACAGGCCTCGTTACACTTCCATGTTCTCCTTAAAACTGTGAAACTATTTCGCACTTGGAGATAAGGGTTAAACATATGACAATGGGAGATAATGACCCACGTGGACATATTATAGATCCAAATGGCCATATTATAGATCCAAGGCCACTTCCATGTGTTGTTAAAGCCTAACATTTATTGCCCAAAGGGATCCAAACCAAAGTTCCATTCCTACAGGATTTAATGTGAGACATGGGGACCCCTGCAGGTAGAGATCGAATTTATATCATGTGAGGATGAGGTTAGGTACATATCCCGATGTTCTCCCTAAAACCCGTCATGGAACTATTGGGCAAGGTTCCATTTGCACAAGCTTTATAATACATGGAGTTACCTGGAGGTAGGTGTCGAAAGTATAGCATTGGAAGATAATCCATTGGTGTTGATATTAACGATCTAAGCCAATCCCCAAGTTCTCTCCATGGCACACCAAACTTTACAGTCAAGTGGGTTGTAACAAAATGGTAAATTAGGTGATATGTTTACAATACAACCCAGGTTCAATACCTCAAGTCAAGAAATATCGGTCTGTTGATGCAACCAATTATATGGCACCTTATGATATTGCGTTGTTAAATGATCCTATACTAATTGTCCTAAGAAGTGTATCTCAACAGACGAGGCCAGGTACAAGGCCTTGGTAATGTTCGGTAATGTTGAGGGAATATCAATATATACACCTATGTTGAGCCCACTTCCTCTACAAAGGCTCATTAGGCAGAAAAATAAGAAGAGATAGGATAAGAATTAGCAAACCAATTTGAAAAACTAACTAACGTTAGTTTTTTCCTGCAAAACCTTCCAGAGGACCTCCTTCAGTTAAGAAAATTGAAATGGGTATTCGGAAAAAGTAGAAAAGTGTAGCCTTCAGCTATTGAAATCGAAATTGGTATTTCACTACCATACAACATATTGAAGAAAATGAAAAGGGTATTTGATTGAATACCTAGATCTCGGCTGGGGAGAGTGGTGGTGCCATCCCATGAACGAAGTAGCTCGGCCAGCAATAACAATAAGCATGAAAATAAGGAAAAAGGGCAGCAATAACTTGATCTTAACTGATCCAATATGAGTTAACAGTTGCCTTAACCTCTGAGCCAGCAATCTGTGGTGCGAACCTCTCATTCCAGCTTTTTCCTTAGCAGGGGAATAAGCCCCAATGTTCATAGGGACGCTGCCCATGCCCAATCCCATGCTACTCGACATGGCAATCCCATAATACTCTTAAGACAACGAATTATCCCAATAGAAAATAGGCTCTCTCTAATATAATCCCAATCAATTATCCCAATAGAAAATGGTGTGGGTTTAGCATGAGGCATTGTGTGACAGCCTTAACCTTCTATATATTTCCATCCCCATCTCAAACCCTGGCTCTAACCTTATAGATCGTGTTCCTGCATTCACCTCAAACCCTGCCCCAAACCTTGAAATAGTATGTTCTCCATCCTTTGCCTTAAACCGTGTTCCAAACCTTACAACCCGTGATCTTTCCTTCGCTTCAAACCTTGGATCAAGCCCTAAAATACTATGTTGATCCTGCATCAAAACATAGCATTGCTGAGAAATATGGTTTAGAAACAGAGGAAAAAACTTGTATATGTATGTTCTCTTGCCTTCACCTCAAACCCTGTTGAACCTTACAGCTCATGCTCCTACTTTCACCTCAAACCTTGGCTCAGTCCTTGAAATACTATGTTGCTCCTACAGTGAAACACAGAATCATAGAGGTATGTTTTGGAAATAGAGGAAAACCTCTGCAATAGTATGTGCTTCGACCATCACTTCAAACCTCTGCAATAGTATGTGCTTCCATATGTGTCTCCTTCTTTTACCACATCTTATATTATAAATCATAAAAGACACGGAACTCCTCGCTAAAATGGGTTTCGGGTTGTTGTAGGAAATGAACCGAAATATCTGTCGCTTAACCGACATAATATTATTGTGTATTGTAAGCTTTAGTGTACCTCAAAACATTAAGTGTATTGACCAATTAAGTGTATTTATTTAAATGATTGACGAATTTATGCACCATCGCTTAAGCGACGCTTATGAGGCTAGCCGTCGCTTAAGCGACGCTTATGAGCCTATCCGTCGCTTAAGCGACACTTATGACCACAATTTCAAAAAAAAAATTATCTTTGTGATTTTTGGTATAGTTAAAAGAAAAAATCCACGCGCGGTCGGATTTTTCCGTCGGATTTTGGATCAAAATGTAGTAGTGTTTCTAGGCTACGCCAAGGCCGTCCCTTCGTAATCTACTAACTTGTAGGCACCCTTCTCTAACACACGCTTGACCACATAAGGACCACGCCACATAGGATTGAACTTCCCTGCCCCCAAGGGTTCTTTCGATTGATCCCACAAAAGGACCAAGTATCCCTCACTAAACACTCTTAGACAGACAGACTTATCGTATTGGGCCTTTACGCGACGCTTATTAACCTCTAGAGTCACCATGACATCTCTACGTTGCTCATCGAGTTGCTCAAGGTGAACCAAACGCTCCTCCAAAGGTGAAGTGTCTGGTAAGAGTTCCACGGCTAACTTCAACGAAGGAATATCGCATTCAACCGGAAATATCGACTCCACTCCATGCACAAGCTGATATGGAGAGAAACCAGTGGCAGTCTTAACCGCGGTTCGATATGCCCACAAAGTAGGGTATAACAAAATAAGCCAATTCATCTTGCTTTGCGCGATGGTTCGTTGGATAATGGACTTAAGTGACTTATTCACTGCTTCAACCTGTCCATTCGCTTGAGGATAGTAAGAAGAGGAGTGCTCTTGCTTATACCCTAACTTGGATGCCAACTCTTCCATCATACAGTTCTGAAAGTACGAGCCATGGTCAGTGACAAGCTCTCTCGGAATCCCAAATCGAGTAATGATTTGGTTGAATACAAAGTGAGCGGCTATCTCACCGTCGGATTTTACTGTAGGCATTGCCTCAACCCATTTCGTGAAGTAATCAATAGCCACTATAATATGATGGTGCCCCCCAGCCGAAGCTGGGTTGCAATCCATAAAATCGAGCCCCCATTTGGTGAAGGGACCGGCGGTGATAATAGGGTGTAACGGGGAAGGCTTCGAGTGCATATTACGTGCGAACACCTGGCAAGGGTGGCACCTCTTGACAGCTTCAATACAATCCTTGAAGATCGACGGCCAGAAATAACCCGCTCTCAAAATATTTTGAGCTGTAGAAAGCCCAGATAAATGACCACCACACGCCCCTCCATGGCAATCATTAAGCACTACCTCAGCCTCATCATGAGTTAAACAACGTCGTAAAAGGGAATCTACTCCACGGCAGTACAAAGTATTGTCCACTATGAGTTAGTTCTTAGAGATGTGACGTAATCGTCGTCGTTCATCTCACGAGAGGTGAGTAGGGGTCCTCTGTGTTTGTAGATATACTATGATATCCCCATACCATGGGTCAGCCGTTGAGATTAAGAAAATGTGTTCGTCAACGAACGTATCTTCACATACCAAATCCTCGGCCTCACTCAGAAAATCCGATATGAGCTCTGCAAAGATTAAAGATTTCTTCGATTTTGCCGAAACAAATTCGAGATCAAATTCTTGTAGGATGACAATCCATTTATTATATTTTCCCCCAATCATCCTACGTGTGAGGACGAACTGAAACGGATTGACATGGGCCACAACCAAGGTCTGGCGAAGGAGAATATAATGTCTCAAATGCTGCACCGCATGTACAGTAGCTAAGGCAAGATTCTTGACATGAGAATAACGACTCTCTGTGTCAATAAGGTTTCAGCTCAGATAATATATGACATGCTCCTGGAGCTCCTCATCCTCCTAAACCAAAACCATACCAATCGTCTCTAAAGACGTGGCCACATATAATAGGAAATCACGGATATAATCCGGAGGACTAATCACTAGGGCCGATGCTAGGGCTCGCTTAAGTGCATTGAAGGACTCCTGAGCTCGCTCATCCAATTCAAAGGGAGTATCCTTGTTTAGGAGACGCATGAAACCTCTAGTCAAATTGGCAAATTTGACAACAAATCTTCGCAAGAAGTTTGCCATGCCTTGCAAACACTGAAGATGACGAATATTTCGTGGGGGAGACAACTCAAGTATTGGCTCAACCTTCAAAGGGTCGACTCTTATACCCTCTTTCGAAACGATGAATCCTAACAAACGACCTGACTTCATGCAAAAGATGCACTTATGAGTGTTTAATCTAATAGCATAGTGACGGCATCTTTCGAACACTAATCTCAAGTGATAAGAATGACACATCCTCATGCGAGAATGAGCAGCGAGGCCATCCAAAAATACTTCAATAATGGACTTGAGATCATGGAAGATCAAGGTCATCACCCGCTGAAACATAGCTCCGGCATTTTTAAGGCCGAAAGGCATTTTTCGATACGCAAATGTTCCCCAAGGACAAATAAATGCGGTCTTGTGTTGGTCCTCGAGTTTAATTTGGATCTGATTATACCCAGAAAAGCCGTCCATAAAGGAGAACACCTCGCTACCCGCACACTCATCCAAAATTTGATCTATAAACGGTGTGGGGAAGTTATCCTTAGGACAGATGTGATTTAAATCACGGAAATCAATGCATATACGGATCGCTCCCTACTTCGTATCCACTGGAACGAGGTTTGAAACCCACTCCATCAAGAGAATGGGATAGATGAAACCAACTTTCAATATCTTCTCTATCTCTGCCTTTATGGCGGGTTCTTTCCTAGGATTCACTGCGCGTAAACGCTATCGAACAGACTTAGTGTTGGGGTAAGTCTTAATCTCGTGTTCGACAATCTGAGGGTCAATCCCTGGCATCTCATCGTAAGACCAAGCAAAAATATCACTGAATTCCTTGAATAGCTCGGTATACTCCAGAATCTCATCTTGGGAACAATCTGCCCCAATGTAGACATTCTCAATTGTACCAGGATTACGAGAAATGTTGATAGGAATAGTTGACGATATGTTCGCCATGTTTCCATCAGCCATTGGACCAGGAGAGATTAATGGAACCATAGGTCTACCAACTTTCTGACTAAGAATCTCCTTGTAATCCTCATGCTCCAAACGTTCAAGCTCTGGAAGGAAGTACGATCTATGATGAAGTTACTCCCATGGTGGCTCAACTCCTGACATAGCCTCAATAATCACTTCATTTGAAGGGAAAACCGTATCAAGGTAGTCATGGGCATGAGAAGACTTTACTGCCCATGCCAGCAGCACATAGGGGTCTTCCTCCTTCGTCCATGAAGAGGAAGAACAAGGCTCTGTAGCAGACTTGAGATTAGCTTGGTAAGCTATCATAACTACAGGCAACGGCACGCTCGTCTCAATGGCCTCACTCAAAGGAATCAGTGAAGGAATAATCCAAGGATCTCCCATATGACTTGTGCAAAAAGGCACCGATCTCGTAGACATCGAAGCACCATCGAAACTAGATCCTATCATGAGGACGGGTGCAGGACAACTAAAGGTTCCCATGAGGGATGGATACATGCCTACACCCACACTCCCACTTGCTGGCTGGGAATGTTCAACTTTCGGAACCGAAGCTCCCAAAGATGCAGTAACAGGCGGATTCTTGAATGCCATTTGATCAATCATTACAATCTTCCTGTTATGTGGAAAGCATACAACGTGAAACACGGAAGATGCAACGGCTTGCATACTATACATCCAGTTCCTTCCCAGTAAGAGATTGTAGTTGAGGGGTGCATCAACAACCTCAACCTCTATCGCAATGGTCTTCCCTCCCAAACAGAATTTAAGGGAAGGAAGGATACCGTGCGGCCTAAACGATCTCCCATCAAAAGAAGTTAACATGGTCGTAGACTTAGACAACTCGGGAGAACCAAGACCCTTCCAACAAGAGAAAGACATCACAGAAGCAGCAGCGCCCTCGTCAATCACAGTACGCTTGACGATCATATCAAGACATTCTACATGCACCAAAAGGGACACATAGTAGGGAAAGCGAGGCTGATGTCCTGCAGTTTCAAATTTGATCACTGAGGAAGAATAATCACCATTCACACCAAGAGCAGAAAGCAAAGCCTTCCTTTGCGACAAACAACTCTGAAGCACTTCCAATGCAGACATCGCACAAAGAGTATGGCCCAAGTCCTCGACAACTGAATAATGCTGGGCAGCTTGGGCATTTGAGTTATGCCCTGAACGCTTAAGTACCCCCCTAGGAATGCGAGGTGCAGTCTTAGGTTTATCCGCAGGTTTCTCAATGCGCAAAGGGGTTCCTGGTGGATCAGGTTCTTTGCATGGGTTGGGTTGTGACGAAGTATAATCTTTGGCACGCATCACAACTTTCACGGCACGGACCATATTAATGCACCCACGACCACTAGTCTTAGCTGGATCATCATCACTATATTGATCATGGGACTTCGAGTTCATATTTTGGTTATGTGGTAAAGGGTTCGTTAACACAGCTGGGCCCTGTGCTATGAACTTCGAAGCTTCATCCATTCTAGGGCACAAGTAAGTGAGGTGATCTTCCTTACATAGCTTGCAAGGAAACTTAACCTTACGTTTATTCTGCTTGTCCCCCGCAACATTTTTACCATTCTTGTCATTATTTTAGGCATTCTCGTTCTTATACCCACCCTTTTTATTATTATTGTTTTTACCCTTTTTTCTATTCCATCCGGGTTGCTGGTTACCCTTCTGGTCGGACAATTGCACAGCAAGTACATTCGCCATTTGGGAAAGCTGAGACGAAGCCGTAGCTTGTCCCAAGGAAGATTGGTTGATTGACAACTGAGAAACTTGTTTCACAACCGAATCTGCAGGTTTTTTACTTACACAACCCATAATGCCGTCGGCATGTGGTCCAGGTTTGACCTTGGGATAGAAACTAGAATGAGGAGCATTGGGTATAATCTCATATAACAAACTAGACTGAGCATAGATCAGGTCTAGTTCCTACACCCTAAAGATGGCTTGCTCCTCATTCTGGACTCCGGATGTGTAAACATCCTTCGCTATATATGGCAATAAAGATTTGAGGAACCACTCAAGGAGGAACTCCGGCAGTATAAAGGCTTTAATTAATCTCTTCCGTCTACGCCACTCCTGAATATGATTAGAAATATGGGTGGCTTTATCTTGCAGAAATTTCAACAAGAGTTCAATACCAACATCATAGCCCACTGGTAGCTGGAAGTGATTAAGGAAAGTCATCACAAGGTCATCGAACAAAGTAAAGGCACCCCTAGGTAACTCTATATACCATTTCGTCGTAGGCCCTGTGAGGGTGCATTGAAATAGTCTCAAACGAACTGAGTCCTGATGCAATGAATTGGAAGAGCACCACAGGTGGAATGTAATAACGTGTTCACTCGGATCCTCTCCTGGTTTGCCTTCAAACTTAGGTATGTCTGAAGGAATCTTGGTAGGGACAGCTGGCCAAGCTGGGTCATGAGCCACAGGATCGTTCATAAGTCTCGATAAGTCAGGTAGATTGAGTGTCGTGAGGAAAGGGAGCCTAGGAAGATGAGGCCTATGGACCACTCCCTGGGTCATATAGGATTGATTACCACCATGACCTTGGCCATAGTGACCTCCTCCTGTATGACCCGTATAGGGTGGCGTGGAAGCACCATAATGAGGTGGACCTTGACTAGTAGGAGCTACAAAGCCGTAATTAGGAGAGTAAGCAAGTTGTGAATATCTACCTCCATAAGGTGAGGGCACCTGTCCATACTGCATCCCATAATAGGGTCCATAGGTCACCGCTTGCGATGCCCCATGAGACACTCCATAGGTAGGGATATACGTTCCAGAAGTAGGGATATATGTCATGGAAGTAGCAATCTGACCTCTAGAAACATGAACATAACCTCCTGAAACCATGGGTGGTATGTAGGCTTGAGACACAATTGGTCTAGTAATCACAGTACGGATCTGACTCGTAGCTATGTGTCGACTCGAAGGACCATGTGAGTAAGGTGGAGGGTTTACATTTGAAGAACTCGAAATCAGGGACGAAGGAATCTCTGTAAGAAGATATGTACTAGTGCCTATCGTCACTCGTCTAGGACCTGGTATCCCTACCGAATCACTAACTCTAGACTTAGGAGGTATATAAGATGTAGCTTCCACCACTGGGATGGAAGGTGCAATGTGACTAGCACTTCCAAACCTCTCCACAAGGTAAGGCATGGGATTTCCCCCAGGCATAGTGCTAGGCTCGAAATCGGATTCAACATGAAATGTCAAATCGTGCATAGGAAAACCAGTCGTGGCATAACTACCATAGCTAGTACTAGGAGGGTCAAAGTGAGTCTCGGCATCATCCGGCATTCCATAACGGTAATGTGTCAATGGGGAATCAGCCCTAGGGTGAGTAGGTCTATCATGCAAAGATCCTATCTGGGAAATCACAGGACAGAACTCAGCTAGGTCAGGTGAAGGATCGTACGTAGGAGTAAGTTCCCCATCGTTAATACGAATGGCAAGAGGTGGTTCAGGAATAGTCTCTGAATGATCCTCCATGGTGTGTGAATCAGTGTGTGACATAGTCCGCCTGGATAGTCTAGGCCCCTCTCCCAAAGGAGGAGGAGAAGTGGAAGGAGGAAGTCCTGCTAACCGACGAGAACGGCGTAGAACTACACTCGAATCCACAATGACTCAACAAAAATCAAAGACTCTCTATTTACGTCAACCCTAGGCCAACTAGTGTGCACAGAGCAATCACTAATAAAATCTAAAGCCAAATGCAAGCAAACAAGGGATGGATAAGTGAGCTCCCGAATATGGCCGGTATGTCTCTCCTAGGAGAGGCTTGAGAGGCCCTTGTCACCACAAGTGAAGGTACGTAACCAATTATTGTGGCCCTCAGCTTCAACGCGTAAAGCGACTGTGCTGTCCAACCCCAACCTGGCCGGGACACATGCAGAATAAACTCTACAAGTACCCCCTTGATATCCTAGGTAAGGTCACTAAGGTCACCTCAATATAATCAAAGCTTAGGCGGAAATTCACAGGAAGGATTGACCGTATGGGAAGGGTAGCAAAGCCTCAAACTCTCGAAAGAGCCCCTAGATACGAATACAATCCTGGCTATATCTCCGGTGCTACACAGTTACCGACCAAGGGTTATCCCAATCAACAACCGCTCACACTGCCTCGTGCTTAACTTCCTTTTGAGAGGAGGATTCTGAGAATGCTGGTTATATCAAGGATTTCACACACTCCCTGGAGAAACACCTAGTTGTTGTTGTTTAGTGATCTTGGAGAATTAACTTACAATAAACTATTCCAAGATCCTAAAACCTAAGCTTGTTGGTGCACCCTAGAAAAGAAAAGAGTGTAATTCATTTTAATTAGCATTGATTTTAGTTGGCTTTATTACTCAAAAATAGGATATGGTCGTGCAACTAATGGTGTTATGACGCAACAAGAAGCAAAATGCACACCTAACAATCAATGCAAATGCATTGTGTCCATGAAAACAGGGTATGCGTACTACGTGTAATGCACAATTTCTTCTTCAAATGCTGAATGCAAATTTCCCTATATGAAGTCCTAACTATTACTCCAAAGCAAATCTATATCTAGTGCAAGTACAATGCAAAGTGCAAAATGCAATGCATGATGATAAGAAAATGTTTTTGTATTTTTTGAAAATAAAGAGATACAAAAAGCAAAAGAATAATTCTACCCACCCCAGACTCTGCAAGCATACCTAAACAACATTCTAGCAAAGCACTAAGGTAAAAGGACTCTAATGCACTAATCTCAAACAAAAAATCAAAGATGCCATGACAAGAACTTTCCTAAAAGAAAAAAATTAGGCTAAAAAAAACGTTTCTGGTCAGAAGCAGAGGTATTAACAGACTCAGGTAGTGCCAAAGGAGACTCTGTAGCTAACAGAATTCACCCAGCAATCCACTATCTTCCACAAAAGGTAAAAAACCAGGGTATACACGACTGTGCGTAGTAAACCCGCGTGTATACGCAGAAATCCCAGATGAAACCACGTGTATACGCGACTGTAAGTGACAAACCCGCATACAGGAAGAAAAAGATGCACAAATCTAAGGAAAATAGACAGGCTGAGACTAAATTCACACCAATTAGTCTCTACCAGGCATACATGCTCCCATACCCGACACAGAAACAAGAGAGAGAGAGCAATTCAAATACACTGAATGCCAAAAAATCAACCCCCAAAGGACAACTACTAGGAACTCCCCAGCGGAGTTGCCAATTCTGTTACGGAGATAAATTCCTATGGCTTGGGGTACCACAACAGACATCTAGACTCCAGAAATCAATCTTTCCCAATATGCAATAGAAATAAAATGTCTAACACTAAAGGATCGAACCTCGTACCTTATTCCGAACGATTGAAGTAGATCCCCGTTGAGCTTTCCAATCTTTAGCTTGAATTGATAAAATACTTCCTCAACAACAAGTAAACAATACAAGCATACTATATATCATGGTGTTAGATCTATTCTAGCATATTAATCAATAATGTAAAAGCATTTGACATATTCCAATGGATACAATATTCATTCAAATACACATTACTGGACAGGAAAAGATATTTCTATTAATATGAATCAGAGATTACAAGTGACAACCTCTGAGGGCACATCTGCGAACCAGAGAAACTGAATCCCCCACTTGGGCATCCACCACCTCAATCCTCCATCACTCAGATAGCAAGCTCACTGGTGAAAGGCAAGCTTGGGAAGAACACAACAGTACTCCAAGGGACAAAGGGATGCAGACTCAAGCATAAGTTCTGGCAACAATGGACTATAGTTTCGTTACTCTAAATTCTCTCTTATGCTTTCAATGTCTCAAGGGATTCCTTATATAGCTTTTCAAAGGGATATTGAAAGGTCGAATCTGTGCGATCTCAAGGCATATGGAAGGCCAGGAGTCATATGAGTCGGATCCAAGTCAAGGAAAACTCCAAAAGGATTTGGATTATGCACACATCCTGATGTACGTGACTATAGGGGTCATATCCGCGTATGTACGCAGTTATCGGGGTAAAATCCGCCTATATCACTTTTCTTATGTTTTTAGGGATGATCAAGGACACATCAAAAGACAAAAAGTAGTCCATAGGGACTAATGAGTCTGCAGTGGGACAGGGGAAGGCCATACAATGTGTGATTCACCTAGTGTGGTGAAATCTACTATAACAGTCGATGACATACTTTAAAATTCTTATAGGTCATTACTTTAATCTAAATCATTTAGACAATATATGATTATGGTTTGTCTATAGGTTTTATAGGTTGGTCCTAAGACTTTTTAGAAGCATATAATTTTTTATGTGCATGTTATTTGTTATTTAGAATAACTATATAAAGTTCAATTTATATAATATAACTCTATACCATAATAAAACTGAAATGTTTCACTCCAGAAAGATCCTATTTTGTGCATAGTGTCCTATGTGTAATTACTATTATAGAGAACACATGTTTTTGAAGATTCCTCAGATTTGAATGCTAGGAAGACTTCCCAAGTACAGACTTCACATCCAGTGTAGAGATGACAGTGGAGGGGACGTTCATACATGTAATTGGCCTCTTGGCAGATGGATTGATACCCCCAAGTACTGTCTTTGATAAACCTGAGGAGAAGGTCCCATCCAATAATGCTAACATCCCCAACTCCACAGGTCTGGCACATGGTTTGCATGGGAAAAACAATGGGGAAATAGGAGGAGCAGGTTTTGAAATGATGAATCAAATGTATACCCATCTGAATGGCCTCCAAGAAAATGCTCCTCATAGGAGGAAGAAAGCAGTACAAGGATGATAAGCTTCTTAAGTTATTTATCATCACCAAGTGCGTGACCACCTTTTTCCCAGCCTCCTCCTATGGTAGTATTCCCAGACAAAACAAGGGTCGGGAAATTGATCGGGTGGTGAGACTTGAGTCTTCTTGTCAGCCTTTGAGCGACACGGTTTGGAAGAAGCAAGCTGGTCAAAGAAATAGAAAGGTATATATGAAGTGGCCTGAGTGGACAACAGACCGTCGCTATGCAACATGGAGGATCGCTTTCACGAAGTGGGGAGGAAGAAAACTCTGTGCTATCAATCCATGTTTTCATGCACTGTAGCTCCATATGCTTGTTCATATTTGTAAAACATGGAAATAGTTCCACTCTTCATATTGTTAATGCATGATTGTGACTCTAAACTGTCTATAGGTTTATTTCGGAGAATAGTCTCAGCACTAGAATAGTATAAATACACTCATGAAAGAGGGAGAAAGGGGTTGAGATTTGGAAGGATGGGAAAAACCTTCAAGGGCTGAGGCTCTCCATTGTAAATAATATTTGATGCATGTGTTATGAATAAAATTGTAGAGGAAGAGTTGTTTCTTAAACCAGAGATTCATGTGTTGTTGCTTCTTTCAATATGTATTTTCTTTACATGAAATGTATATATTATTTCCATTCCAGTTTGTTGATTGCTTTCATTTCTATAACTTAGTGTATAACAGTTTGGAATTCATACTTTCTATGCTCCGCCTATTGTTTCAGACATTTATCAAATTTTCTTCTAAAGTTACGTGGAATTCATCTTGTTGGTGCTCCACGTGATGGGTTGTTCTCTCTTATCTTCGAAATTCCCACTAAATATATCCTAATTACGAGATCAACGACTATCTTGCCTCTGTCTGAAACCTCACACCATTTTTTCCCTCTTGCAAATGTTCCCTACTAAGGTTTTTGACTCCATTGCCAATGGTCCCTTACCCTGATAATCCCACCTACATCTCATGCCACTCTACTTTGTCCCATTTCAGGAATCCATCCTCCTTACCATCCTTGAGTGAATATCTTACGCAAAGTAAAGATCTAAAGACAAATGAGAGATCACTCTCTGACTATGCAAGGCTAGAGGTGCAGCGTAAAGTGGTTCTATTTTTAAGCTAGGAGCGGACCCTCCCCTCAACCTTGGGGCTCCAAATCTCGGTGCTAACAAACTAGCACCATTTCCAGGGATGAAATTGAAGATCCTCCATAGGAAAAACCACATCGTTTTAGATCTGATTGCTGATGGTGAACAATGATCAGACATCAAGAAGGTTGAGCACTTTTCACCTGGCGACTCCACTCTTGAAGGGTTCAGACTTCAACGACTCTGTTGGTGGTACAACCCATAAATTGAATGATCAGAAAAAGACAGGCATGCTCCATCCAAAAGGTGAACCCCTTGAAAGGATCAAAGAATGCATGGTGGAAGGTTAATATGCTCGAGTCTACATTTCTTCCAAGAAGCTTTGTTCTATCTTGTAAGTTTTTTCTTATCCTTCCCTAAATTTATCAAAACAGTCTTCTATGGTTCAACTCAGTCTAGACAGAACTATGAATATATTCCTTTTTATCCTTCTTTATGAACCAAAAGTGTTGTGTCGTCCTGCACTTCTGGTTTTGATGTAGATTTCTCTCTAGAGGCCCACAACATCAAAGATCACCCCTATGAAATTCATGAAACCTTGGTCGATAGCATAGCTATCTCACTTAACTTGGTCTCTCCTATTTCTCCAAGCCGGTACAAACCACTACAACTGCCCCCATTCTCCATGAGTTTCCCACAAAACATTACAAATACCTCCCCAAATTTGATGGAGAATCCAAAGACTTCGCTGCTGAGAAGCATTTACAAGCCTTTGAACATTTCTCTGACCTTTTTGAAATAGAACATGATCATGTCTGCATGAGGGATTTTCCTAGTCCTTGCAAGGGGATGCTAAAGTATGGTTCAGGCACTTGCAGCCGTGTTGCATCCTAAGTCCATCAACACTTGGGAAGAGTTTTCTTGCACCTTCTTGAAGTTTTGGTGTAAGAGAAGGCCACTAGATCAAATACTTTCAGAATTCTATTCCCCGAAGAGACACGAGGGTGAGACCTTACATAGTTTTAATAGAAGATTTGCCATCTTTTATTATAACATGCCTAAGGAAGTCCTATTAAATTGAGCACATAGATCTGTGGAAAAACACACAACTCACAAGATAGATCACACAATTTACTCAGTTATTGAAGACTGAAACAGTGCAAAAATGGCTTGCAGTTGTGAATGCTTTTCATTAATCAAAGAGTAATTAGTTAATAATTACAATGAAGTACAATGGCTTTAATAGCCACAAGCAATTCGAATCCACATGAGGAAATTTGAATTGATTAGACTCTACTTGAATGTAGGTAACTAAGACCTTGTCTAAATCACTATCGAAGGACTCAATAGTTAACTGACCTTGTATAAACCATAACCGGAGTTCATTGGAGCTCTAAAACACATCTCAAGTGTTACATTCAGTGTTGACTAAGGATAACTAACTGTGGTAGGTGAGAAATGAGCCCCTCATGAGTGTAGACATGTAAACCTAGCGCTAACTAAATGTAGAGGACTAGAACTAAATGTAACTGACTCCTAACTTAGCTTAACTAGTCATTAATTGAACTGAACTGACCTTGGTTGGTTTCAGCACTCCCAGTGGCTCCTAAATTGTAGGGATTGGTATAGGAGGCTCCTAAAATAATGCAATCAAGTAAAATTAGTGGAATTGAGCCTCAATTAGTGTTCCCCACACTTTAGTAACTGGAACATGTTCCCCAATTAGGCCAAGTGGACCCAATGGTGTTAATGACTATAAATAGACGAGATGGACTTCTGATTTAGAAATGAATCCCAATTTAAACATATTACAAAATTGGACAAGGGAGGATTAATAATCCTAACACCCCCCCTGAATGCTAACTTGGACAATCTGTCGGCCCTGGTAACTAAGACCATAGGTCACCCATTACATCAAGTAAAGTAAAGTAACTGCTCAAAAACAAGGTGCTGGGGAAAAAACCACATGGGAAAAAATCCATATTCTGATATAGCTTCTGAAATAGATAATGAATCACATAATAAAATATCAGCAACCTCATATGAGGAATCTAACACCAAATCCCCATCAACAGTTTTGAAGAGAAAGTGCGGTACTTGATTTTTCACACCGGAATTGGTGAGAGTAGCTACAAGCATTACTGAAAGCTCTTGGATTTTAAAATATGAACCAAATAATATTAGATAAGAAATTAAATCAGATCTAAATAGGTTCAAAAAACATCCAAAACTGTGAAATGGAATCAAATCCCCAACAGCAGTTTTGTAGGAGACTTGCGGTACTTGTTTCTTCGCCCCATTGATGAGAACAACTACAAGCGGTACTGAAAGATTATGAATTTTATATATTAAACCAAGAAATATCATATCATATGTAAATAAGATCAGATCAGATCCAATAAGGTTAATATAAGATTCAAATAAATGGTTAACCAAGATGGTGGATGCACGGCTTTCTTCTTCTTCAAAACTCTGAATTTTGGTGCATGCAATCCTGCATGAATTTGATAGAAAATATAGATCATGGGGAGTGAAGGGATCACTCTGGTAATCTGATATTTCTTCCAAAATATCCAAGGTATCACATATTTTCACACCAGTAGCAACAATAGAGGGAGAAAATTCATTTTTTTCTTCGCTTTCGGAAGCAATTACTGGTTAATTTTGCACAGAATTCAAAGGAAAACCACCGGTGAATGTTTGCATGGAAGTGCAGCAGTGTTTTTCTTAAATATCAGATATTTGAATTTATTCTTCTGTTTCAGAAATATGAGGAGATGAGATATCATAGATCTCATGAACTTCCGGATCATTAGGAGAAGGAGTCACTGCATGGAGACAGTCTTCAATTCGAATTGATTGTGTAGAAGCTTCTGCTTCTTCTTCATCAGAGAGAGTGGAGGCTGAGAATTTTGGATCAAGAGTGCTTATGGTGCTGGATATTCTCTCCAAAATGCTATTATTATCCTCATCAATCACTCCAAAGGTTTTGTCCAATCTTGTCCAGAGTTCCTTTCGATCTTCAATAGATCTAATGAGGTAGCGCAAGCTAGGAGAAAGACCTGTTGCTATTGTTCCAAAATCTCCATCACTTTTATTCAGCCAATCAATCTCACTAAAACACTCTTTACCAAGTCCAATAGATACCCAACAGAGACCTTGTCTCATCAGAGATGAAATCATCTTCTTCTTCTATTCTGAATAGTTTGTGGACAGGGTGAGAAGAGGAATTGATGAATCCATTCGAAGTTGTACCTACAAAAACACAAAAGGGGCACTATAAGGTTGAAAACCTACACATTTCAGGTTTTCTTCACACCCAGCATAGTTGATCAATATTGATCAACAATTCCTTTACTTGGGGTATTGAGTGGTAAACCTTCTGCTTCTGGTGCAGAGCTGGAAGGAGTAATTTTGCTTAAAAATGATCCAGTAGGAGATCTAAGGAAGATAAGTGCCTTGTCTACAAAGGATCTGATACGATATAAATTGAGCACATAGATCTATGGACAAACACACAACTCACAAGATAGATCACACAATTTACTCAGTTATTGAAGAATGAAACAATGCAAAAATGGCTTGCAGTTGTGAATGCTTTTCATTAATCAAAGAGTAATTAGTTAATAATTACAATGAAGTACAATATATTTAATAGCCACAAGCAATTCGAATCCACATGAGGAAATTTGAATTGATTAGACTCTACTTGACTGTAGGTAACTAAGACCTTGTTTAAATCACTATCGGAGGACTCAATAGTTAACTGACCTTGTCTAAACCATAATCGGAGTTCATCGGAGCTCTAAAACACAACTCAAGTGTTATATTCAGTGTTGACTAAGGCTAACTGACTATGGTAGGTGATAAATGCACCCCTCCTGAGTGCAGTCATGTAAACCTAGCGCTAACTGAATGTAGAGGACTAGAACTGAATGTAACTGACTCCTAACTTAGCTTAACTAGTCATTAACTGAACTAAACTGACCTTGGTTGGTTTCGGTACTCCCAGTGGCTCCTAAATTGTATGGATTGGTCTAGGAGGATCCTAAACTAATGCAATCAAGTGAAATCAGTGGTAGTTATCCTCAATTAGTGTTCCCTACACTTTAGTAACTGGAACATGTGCCCCAATTAGTCCAAGTGGACCCAATGGTGTTAATGACTATAAATAGACTGGATGGACTCCCAATTTAGACATATGACCAAATTGGACAAGGGAGGATTAATAATCCTAACAAGTCCAACCTCTTGAGAATGCTGCTAAGATCTATTATGCAACCACCTTTCCTCCTGAGTTGTCCTTGCTTCTTTTGGAAAGAAAATCAACCACTTTGCAGTATATGTTTATTGATTCTTTGGAGGTTGAGGAAAACCTTAAGATGTCAAATAATTTATCAGACCAGGATAGTGGTGGTGAAATAAAAGATACATTAAAATTGGTTGGGCCCTACAAGTAGAATGAAAAAGTCCCTGTTCAGCTAAATTTTTCTCTTGGTATAAAGAAAGATGACCGGCCCGATACAGGAGCAGGTGATCCTGCAGGCCTGTTCTCTGAAGATTGTGACTCGCGCCACCCCGGATCCATACAAGGAGATTTTAAGAAGGAATTCGGTGCACCTATGTATGATGAATATGAGGAAGAATACCTGTGGACTATACCTGAGAAGCTGTCCATTAAGCCAAGACTTGTTGATGGCACTAGTACAAAAGCACGGATTTTTCCACGGAGGTTTTCCACGTTTCTTACTTTTTGGTGTAAAATACGATGTAACAGGAACGAGGCGTCACTGTATCCACGTCTAGCCGTTGTTGTATCCACGCCGGGACTCTTAGACATCACTGTATCCACGCCTAAACTCTTGGACGTCACTGTATCCACGTCTGACTGTCTCTATAGTGACGACACTGTCTTTTGTTGACTTTTTACAATGGTCAAGTTGACCTAGGGCGCAAAAGTCAATGTTTGCCATCGCTATAGCGACATCTAAGAGTTCTACAAAAATGAAGACCTTAATGAGATTTTCTTCACACTTTCCATTGTTGCGGCACTTTTTTCGGGTGATTGTTGGAGCTATTTATTATTTCCGTCTCCTGCTGGTGAACAATCCATTTCTAGATCTACATAGTTTGGATTTTAAACGTGCAAGGTTAGTTTGTGTTTTCAAATGATGCATACTTTTACCACTTCATGCTAATGTTATTTCCTAGATGAAGTTAGTGTATTTTTGTTTCTATGTCCCCAAAGAATAATATTTCTACCTTAAGGAATCTTTTATTGTCTCACTTAATGAAAGGCTTTTAGAAATAGCGAAACATCCTATGATCTTTCTAAGATAACTCCCATAGGTTTAAGGTGAACTTGGAGAAAGAAAAAAATCCATGGTTTCAACACCTCGGAGATATAGAAAAATAATGGCATTCTTGGTATAATATGGGTTAACAACTGGAGTTGATCTCATCATATGCATATTTCAGCTGCTCTTTTTGAAACTACACTTTAGTTCAACACCATTCGTAGAGTCTCTTATGAGTAAATTTTATGCAGCCCTTACTTCTTCCTTTGAGAAGCATTGTTTCCAACATTATTTTTAGGGCAGCAAGGACTTCTCTCTTCCCAAACCTATTACCAAACCTATTACAATCATGTCTTTTATAAAACTTGGTCATATTCCCTACATGTGCCTGATGTTGGGACCAAATTCTCCTTGTGTGGTACAATAATTATATGGTTTCCAAATCTAAACTAAATGTTTTAAATTTTTTGTTGGTTATACTTATACACATGTGTTCATTCCATCCAAATAATTAGTATTTCTTAAGTTGTTTTATGGCCCTCTTTATAGTCAATTTGATTATTTGAATATTGTTCAATACATACTTAGAATTTGCACGTATATTATGTGCATCAATTATTATGGTTCCATAAACTTTGATAGGAAGATCTTGTTATATACCAATGGCCATCCTCACACTCATGGAAACATTGTAGGGTTGATAAACAATCATAGGTTCTAATTGTTTAGTGAAAATTTCTAATTTGAGGAACACTTCAATAACAAAGAGAACTTAAATAAAATGAATGCATTAAGATTTGCTGGTGTGCATGAAATGCATAGTATGTCTTTGGTGATGAGTTATTAATAAACTATAACTTGTGTAGACCATTGACCACTCATTGACTAATTATAATTTTGTATTTTCAATTGATTATTATTGTAACTTTCTTACTTAGTTTGAATTTTTTTCTAAAGTGGTTGGTTGCATGTGTATTGGAAGAATTTTTCCATCCTTCTAATAAATGGTTTATTTGATGTGTGAACATACTAAATTCATTGTGTTTTACTAATATCATTGATTTAATGTTCAATATTTTTCAAACAATGGATAACATACAAGAAAGTAAAGGAGAGACTATTCCCTCTTGATATTGTAAAGAAGGTCATGTCCATAGATTTTATTATCTCTCTCTAGAAAAAGGATGTTATACTGGGTGTGAAGGTTCCTTATTTATACAAATAAACGAAAATGCAAGGCTTTGTCACCGTGAACGAAAATGCAAGGAAGCTTGCTCGGTTCAGAGCGGCATTAGAGGTGAGGGGCAATGGAAAATGTTATTGCCCGTGCAATGATTGCAGGGGTTTGCAAAGAAGAAGACTTTTAATAACAACAGCTGAAAGACATTGTAGGGAGAAGGGA
>LPNX011022674.1:263405-277465 GCA_001517045.1 Pseudotsuga menziesii
TATCACTCTAACACTTACCCCTATCAGAAACAAGGGCTTTGGCCCTCTTGTTTTCAGACTGTCATGCCATTCAGGGAAGCTTTAAACTACTTGTACCTTGGATCACCCTAAGCCTAAACCATTTCCTAACTTCCTTACTAACCTAAAGTTTCTAATGCCTCTCATCCTAGCCCTCCATCCATCATACCTTAGGTACTTTGGCTTCTCACATTATAGTCTGAATTATCATTTAAAGGAAGCTCTAAACTACCTCTTCTATAGCATGTCCTAACTTTTAGAAGAAAAACAATATCATCATTGTATAAGAGGAGAGTGATAATGAGTCATACCATATTATTAATAATGCACCCCTCCTCTTATCTTCTAAAAATTGCTCATTTTCATCCATATAAATGCCAAAAAAAATAGGAGAAAGAGAACAACCATACTTAACACCCTTATTACAATTAATTCTCAATGAATATTCATTGTTATATTTCGTCTTAGCAATAACCTATTAACCTTTTAGGGGAACCTAATAACAACACAACTCAAGAGAGATACCTATTTCAATGTCAAAAGATTTTCTAAAATATACAAAATAATATATGAAATATTCAAATTCATTAAGAAAAATATTTAAGATGACCAAACATTTTCCTATTGCATATACAAAATAATATATAAAATATTCAAATTCATTAAGACATATATTCCTATTCCATATAGGAAATAATATATGAAATATTCAAGAAAAATATTTAAGATTACCAAACATTTTCAATTACATATTATTTGTTTATTTTTTAGTGCATTCATTGAATTCTCAACTCTTTTTAGATGAAGATTTTTCTTGAGGAAATAGAAGACAAACAATGTGGAAGAAACTTAGTTCTACAAAGTACACAGACTTGTAATGGAGTTTATCTAAATCTCTTAATAAAATAAAATAGGAGATACCTGACATTAGGATTACAATCAAAATACACAGGCCTATGTTCCCCAAAATCACTTCTCAGGCCTAGAACTGAGCCCTTATTACATCTTTGTTGATAGAACAGATAGAAAAATACAGTAAGCCCACTCTAACCAACTTTTAGGAATGAAACTTTATCATTAAAATAAATCTCATATTTTTTTGCAAATAATCTAGAACCGCTTCTTTTGGATTCTAATCCTAGCATTGGAATGCTAAACAACATTGGGTAAATGCTGATATTCTACCCTGAAAATCTAGATCTAGATTAGTATTATTTTTCCTTCAATCTTGAATCAATTTGTTTCCTAGAAGATTTGATAGTAGATGGATTTTGTGCCCATCAAATATGGACATGCTCGATTTATTTTACCAAAAATATAATTTTGAAATGAGCTCTGCTACCTTCAAATCCTTCAAATCTGAAATTGATGTTTATTGGTTGCTAAAAATCTGCAGCTTATTTTGCTCTTCTGCCTAGAAATATGGATCTGAATATGCAACTGTCGAATTGAAAACTAAAGTGATTTGAATATTTTTTGGTTGTTGATTTTATTCCTGGAAATTTGGGATTGACAACCGATCTAACTCCTCAAATGTCAAATGTTGATCTGCATCTTTCACAAAATACAAATGATGTTCAAGCTTCGAATGTGTTGCGTTGTGGAGCATAGACATCCTTTGAAAACTATAAAGGTTGGATACCAATAGCTATCAACAACACAATGTAAATGAAAATATGAGCCTCTGAGACCCTTTCTCCCATTCAAATTGCAAAACTGTCATATCCTTGCACATTCTTCTATAAAACCCTCTGTGGGAGTGCCTGATGACTGCAATTTGACAAAATATTAATGCATGCCATAATTAAGTTGTCAAATCCAACAACATCCTGATGGAACAAAATCCATCAAGGATGCATAAAATTAAAAGTACCTGAAAACATAACTGCTCCAAATTAACAAAAATATCATGGCACTTGTATCCAGTGAAATCTAAAGCACCAATGCTTTGCTTTAAAGCCTTATTGAAGTCACCATACAAGCCACATTAACAATTTCACATTGATATCATGCAACACTTAAGCATATATACAATAGTCGTTAGCGGGTAGAAGGCATCTATTTAAGGATATCTAATGAGGTTATCTCCTTTCTTGATGCATTGAGAAATCCGAAATCTACAAAATCATGCAAAAACCCTATTCCCAGAACATCTAGTAGTCCTTTCAAAATTTTCTTTTGGATAAAAATCGTTACCCAAACCCCTAAAAGCCTTCAAAATTGAACTAATTGCTATAGACAAACCCATGCATCTCATCATGCTCGATGGTAGCTTCCAAACCATGATAAAAAAAATCTGAAGTTAGCAGTTTCCTTTGCTGTGCTCACATCGTGTAGTGTATGGTCTAGCTTGTAATCTCCTCTCGTGGCACTTGTATATTTGGTATAATCATTATAGAATCCATCGATGACAATTTTTGTCTCTTAAAGCAACAGATATGCACTGATTTCTTGGTATTTGGTTTACTATGGCACTGTTGAGTGCTCAATATATTTGGCACTTGTGTGTTCTTTCATTGGCGCTTCCCTTCATCAGTTGGTAAATTCTGATGAGCGCAATTACTTGTCAGGATTTTGTTATGGAGTTTGATTCGCTTCCTTAGAGGAGACTTCTTCCACATTAGAATTTTTGGATTCAACACCGGATCGAACTTTGCCGAAGACAACATGAGTTTCGATCATCTACTCCTCGGTCAGATTCTACAAGTATCCATTTGCGAAGGTCAAAGTGTGTTTCTGGAAATTGTTACTCTACAAATTCAACATGGGCTTGGGCTTGTCCTTTACTGTGAATCTTGTTGGTTGTTGGAATTCAATCCAAACACATGTGACTAGTGTCGATGTTGCACTTGTGGATCTTGAAAATCTTTTACTTTGACACTAGTACAATCTTTGACTACATATTCCCTACAAACAAAAACCAAAATGAGATCTACAAATATCAGCCATACTAAAAGAAGAGCATCACTAAAGTTGAGTCCTCATTGTTTGTCAACATTTTTACTCTATCTAATGTTGATAGCCTTCCATATAGAAGCTCTATAACCAGGGAAAATGGAAATGATCTTCCTTTCATATTCTCTTCCCTGAAATAATAATTCCTTCCTTGAGTATCAATATATTTTTGCTAAATTTAACGACAAAAACATGGGTTCAAGTAGGAGGCCTTTGTGAGGTCATAATTAGAGGATATAACAGAGGAACCTCCTGTAGATTCAGCACCAATTGAAGCTAATGGGAACAATGGCTCGGAGTTAGCAGCTCCTGGAACAAAGTTGAATGCATTACAGTTATCAACCACTGAGTTTTACTAGGCCTGGAAAGTGTCCTTTGGACAGTCACATGGTTACCTTTGACTGGCCTTGAAATTCAGATATGTTTGGACAGTCACATGGTTACCTTTGCTGGGTTTATCTTTTCCATTTGCTATAATTTGTTCTCGACATACTCAGACTTGGCTCTGCACACACAAATTTGATAAACTCGTCATTAGCTATGATCTTTTATATGACTAGACTAGCTAACTTTTGGCCTCAAGTTTAAACAAATTCTAGTAATAGTAATAGTTTCAGGAATCTATTCCATTTGGAGACTATTTTCCAAGAATATAACATTAAAATCTCTAATACCCAGCTGAAAGAATGGGAAATTGTTCTATGAGAAGTCATTTTTAGATGCCTAGCCAAGGATCTTTAACTTACATTACACTTGAAATCTGAGTTCTACTTGGAATACTTTTAGGAGTAGCATTAGGCCTAATGAAGGATAACAAGGGTCTAGCGATGTATAGGAGGCCATTTAGATATAAACGCTCAGAAACCTAGCCAAATCTCTAGGAAACACTCAAAAAATCTACAAATAGAAGGTACGAAAGACCATGAGACAAAAACAACATATGAAATACCATGACACAAAAGTATTATAAGACTACTGAAATTTGTACCTGAAAGTAAAAGATCACCAAGAGTTGTCCACTAGTTGCATTTTGATCATGAAGACCTGCATAAATGATAAAAGACAAGAAAATTATATCAGTAAATAATATATAAGCAAATAAACAGTCATTTATAAATGTAAAAAATCCTAGGAATACAAAAGTGGCCATATACCTGAATGGGATTCTCTTTGTTTCAAGAATAGGTTATTCTTTACTGAACAGGGCCAACCATGTGAAGGTGGAAGCTCATATGGCCCCCCCCCCCCCCCCCTCACATCACTCTCAATTCCCCTCACCCTTTAAATTATTTTTTTTACATAGAAAACATATAAAAAACTAAACATATAAACATTGAAACACAAGAAGGTAATCCATACAAACAATGTTTCATGTTAACATCGATATCAAAAACAAGTCATGATATTTTACAATTTTTTCTTCGTGTGACTTTGTTTTTTTTTTCAAAAAACCAACAAGTGGCATCTCAAATTCATCATTTTGCAATGTATCTGCTGAGCCCTGTCCTTCTGTGGTTTGTGTAATTTGCGTGCCCTCATGTACCATACTCCTGGTACGTCGCTGAACAGGGCGTGGAGGCCGCTGCGAACGGGAAAGAACTGCAACAACGAAAAGACCATTTTTCTTAGGTTGAAAATTTATTCAAATCACTATTTCATTGTTTCGATAAACATTACAATATCGCTTTTTACCTGTTTGTCTATCTGTGAAGGTCAGTGTTCCAACTGCTTCAGTCGTTTGTTCCTCCTCCAGTTCATCCTCGTGAGCTACATGCTCTTCCATTTAAAGAATGAAATATGTAAGTATACATAAAAAAATAAATATCTATAATCAAAATACATATATATATTTCTAAAACTCACTACCTGAATACCTAGCCTGCTCCACATTATCATCCAACGGGTCCTCCCCAATATGAACTGGCACCCTCCTAGTATCGTTGGATTCACTACTGCGGCTGCACTGTTGTTGCCAAACAAACATAAAAATATAGTTATTGGTCTACTATGGGAAAATATGAAGCAAGAAGATTTCAAATGTCCTTATTCATTCTATTTACCCGCATTCCCACAATTGGGGTGATTGGAGTCTGCCCCAAGATTTTTATATGCTCAACCACACTTTCAAAACCATACTTGAAACCAATCTTGAGGTCTTCCTCGGTGGCGGCATCTGCGAACGTACTTCCCTGCAATATTGAAAAGAGAAGTTTATTATTAGAGAGGACGCAGCATATTATGTGCTAGTCTAAAAGGACTCAAGAACTCAAAGTTCAATAATGTTCAATATGGTTAAAAACAATGAAAACTATTCTCAAAAAACTATGAATTTAATTAGCAGGCACAAATCTCAAACCCCAACACTTGGTAAGATTTCAAAAATTTATAAAAAGGAATATTGCAAATTTTTATGATTCGGTGCCTTAGTTTTCTGTAGCCACCCTGGCCCAGTTTATGCTGGCCAACCTTATCCATTCTTGCCTTGGTTTCCTTGGAGGTGTTAGGCAACCTGTTTATGAAATTTATGACATATGTTAAATGTATGATTTGTTGCTTGACACAAAACATAAAATAAAATTGAGCATATCGCAATAGTATAATTATATGTCATGTACCTTGCTTTATCAGGTTGTGGTTATTTTCCTTGATTTCTTAACAAAATAAATTTGGCGTCAGCCATAAGTGCCTTCCACTCTTGCTCGGGTACCATGGGAGGGCGCTCATGCTTGGGGTTATCTGCCAGTTTTCCCCGATATTGGGCCCTGGTATATTTCAAACCATCTCCAGCTAACTTTAAAACCACTTTTTTGTTGAAAGTGTCACCGAACAAGTAAATCATGTGTCTAATCAATTCATCTTTTAAATTGTTGTTTTGTTTTTGCCACCCTGTGCGAATGGTGGGCCCAAACAGCTCCAATGCTTTGTCATTAAGTGTCTGTAGAAGACATTATTGCCTGCATAAACATTTACAGCTTAATTTACAATATTTTTAGAATATGTCCATTTCAATTTAATGAAAAACATTGATGAAAACAATTAAAAAATACCTGCCATCTTTTGTATTTTCATAGGAACACATGCTTCATCGACTAGAAATGTCACATCTAGTGATCCGGTGCTTTTGACTCGTGCTGCTCCAGGAAAAGTTTCCTGGCCATCTACAGTAGGTTCATCTCCAGCGTCATGTGGAGTCCCAGGTGGCTCCATCTCATCATCATGCTCCATGTCATGATCATGCTCCATCTCATCATCATGCTCCATCTCATCATCATTGCCCTCATCATTGGCTTCGAGGCAATCCTCAAAAAGCCTCATTGGTACCTTGCTTTGACGAGCTTTTTTATGCAATGGATGGTCACTGCTACCAATACCTGTCTTTCCAGGTTCTCTAGCCTGGGGTTCCAAATATTCCTACATACGAAAAACATCGAGTTGACAAGAACATTTGCAATAATAGAAAACATATCATCAAATATGAAATCATGTTAAAGCTTATAAAAATTGTAATCGATGACACTTACTGCATAACGCTTTATTTTTTGTTGTAGCTCCACCATCATTGCCTTGTCATCATCTGTCTTGGGCCATTTGCAAGCAAAGGATAGTAAATCCTTGTTTGCCCTTTTGAGGGCCAAATAGACCGTTTTCATTGAGTCTAGGGAGGTGAAAATTTCTTCCTCACTTACATTGTCATCCACATCCAGTGCATCGAACTAAAAGCATGAAACAATAGAATCAAGGAAATTAATTGTAACATCATTCAAAAATTGTTCACCTATAAAATAATTGTTGTAGTATCAATAAAAATTACCGGATCTGGTGTAGTGGGTGGTAACTTCCCACGGTCACCCCGCGCCTGCTGAGGCTCCACGGGTGACTTCCCATGGTCACCTCGTACATGGTGAGACATTGCAGGTGACTTCCCACGGTCACCCCGTACCTGCTGAGACATCGCGGGTGACCTTCCATGGTCACCCCGTACCTGCTGGGGCTCTACAGGTGACTTCCCACTGTCACCCCGTACATGCTGCACCGACACCGCGGGTGACCTTCCACGGCTGTGACCCTGGCACAATAAATCAATCAATAAAATCTATGTACATAATTGTGGACAGAAAAAACTGAAATATTTAACAATTACCTATGGAGGAAGTACGACGTGTGACCTTCCATGGTCACCATGTATCTTGGTAGTCGCGGGTGTGCCGTGAGAACTGCCGTCACCCTGACACAATAAATCAATAAGTACAAGTTGTGCAAATAATTGTACCATAAACAAAAATGAGGTTTTGCAAAAATTTCACCATAAACAAAAAGTATAATATGCATGTTACTATATCGATTATATTCATCAAAACATTTACTTATTCTGGTCTTAAAGGAGGAATAACCTTTCCATGTATCTTCAATGCCCAACCCATCAGCCTTCATTATCCTATATGGTCCATCTCTTATTTAGACATGCTACGATTGGCAGATTTGGTCATATTTTTGGATATAGCTCTTTACTATTTAGTCATGTAATACATAAAAGGTTTGCCATAACACCATTTCCAATCCTTCCAAGCTGGTCCCTGGCCATCCAAATTTACCTTGAATAGAATCAAATCAGAAATAACCTTGCAAAGTTCTAGAAAAGTTTGCTTGTCTGCCTAGAAAAGCTTGCTTGTCTGCTGTTGGCAATCTTTATGTAAGATTGGTTTCTCTTTAATTCAACCACTGTCTCATCTCCTTATCCCACAAGTATCCCCAAGGGTGGAAACTACTCTTGGCTAACCTCTTTCATAATAATAAAATGAATTAAACCAATCCAACCCTTCTTATAGAAGGTTGTTCAGTTGTCTTACATAAATACTCAAAACCATTCTATTTTACATATCGACATTTTTTGTCATAACTAAATGAGCTATTTTGGATGTGAACTCATTATTTTGTTGAGTAATAGGCAAATTCATGATCCTAGGCTAGACCCTTTGGATATTAATTGTTTCATTGTACAAGGTCACTTGTGTTAAATAAGGCTTGTTTAGAGTAACAGTGAACGGTCACTTGCATCAAAAGTTTGTACATTCACCACTAGTGGAAGCAACTTTATGGAACAACATTGGTACTTCTGCTACACTTGCAATCTAACTGTTTCTAAAGGGTGCTGTTCTATTTGTGCCAGGGTGTGCCACAGGGGTCATAGAATTGTTTACTCTCATTTAAGCCGTTTCTTTTGTGATTGTGGAGCAGGAGGGGTAAGAGGGAAAAGTTGCCTTTGCTTTCTGAGCTTTCTGGAAAAGGGAATAATGTTTCAATAATGTATACATCTCTCTACAGAGTCAAACTTTAAATTAAAAAAAGTAACACTTCATCTGGCTAATACAAGGATACTCAAATACCATCTTGTCATTTCCAGAATCAAAGCTTCAATGATAAAAGGTTAACCACAATAATTACCTGGAAAAGAGGAATAAAAGCATTTGTCCTTTTAGCTTGGGGATTCTTCATATAATGGGACTCATCAGCAATGACAATCTATAGAAAATATAACAAAGCAGAAACCAAAGGAGTTACATACGTATATCACATTTGCAATGCATAAAGAGAATTGGCATATGCATAATCCAACTGAGTTTTACATGCTACTAGCTTAAAACACTTCAAAATTATTATTCTGCATAAGAAATATTTCGATCTCACTAATTGAACATCATCAAATGTTAAAGCTTACTTAATGGTTCATAATTTACAACTAATGTAATCTATAATAATAAAAGGTTTGACTTCTTTAGAAATCAAATAGGGTTTTACATAAACATGTTGCAACCAAAACATGAGCTAGAAAGAACAATCTTGGAGGAATTTGAGTTTATGGGTACACTGTTAAAAAGTGAATACAAAAATACACAGGGATATGTGAACTATTATAAATTGAGTCATTCAATACAACAAATGAAATCCCCTTATATTTCATTCATAGAGTGGTTGTACGACCTATGTTACCAGCAATCGTAAATACCACATCCTTGAACCAATGAAATGTAACTGTACAGGAAGACATCATACCAACATGTAGATGGTACTACAGCTAAGAAAATGATGTGTTACAATCTCTTACCTCTCTAAAATTCTAAATAAGGGGGAGGTGACCACTTGAAAGTATACATGAAGATATAAGATATGCTAATATTTATATACTCGATAATAGCATATCTCAAATTGTTACAAATTAGTTCCTCCTAAGACATTATATTAGAAGATAAAATACTAATTAGAATATATAGGAATAGTAAATAATAAATATCACATCCATGAACAAATCAAAATGATAATACCAAAACAAAATAGAAAATCAGATATAATAAAAGCCATATATCCAACTACTTTATACTTGAAATGAAGCAACTACACGAAAACACTGACCAATATTCTTGTACAATTCCCCTTGGACAAATCATCAAGAAGATTGAATTTGAGTCTTTCCCCAATTATTTTGACATTTTACACTCCAATCATAACCAGAGAGATTCACCTCAATACACACCAAGACAGTCATTTTAAAGGCACAACAGAGAGATTCACCTCAATACACACCAAGACAGTCATTTAAAGGCACAGCAGAACACAGGAACTAAGATGGAGAGTATTCCTGTATGTGTATAGATAGAAAGATACATGGATGGATGGGTATAAATGTTATGTATGTATAAGCTATAGTAAAAGATAAGCATCCAACCAAATATGACTACTTGTAGAAAGTTAATACATTCATGAAAAGAAATTTGCAACTATAGATGAAGGAGGAAACACTGGGCACTACATATGCATTGAAGACACAAAGATCATCTCAAAGATAGACGACTATGGATAAAGGAAGATATGGGAGACTATAGAGACTGAACTGAATCATAATAATATTGACAGAGATGAGGGATGGGAAACTAGAGAAGCTTGAAAGCTTATAAAAACATAAAATATAATAAATGATAATTGACTCTAACAATGAGCATTAAGGTCGGCCTATAGGGTTTGATTATTACATGTTGGATTTATTATTAATATGAGGACTAAACAACATTATATTCTAAGCCTATTTGAATCCTGAAGATGGTCCCGGCTTTGGGATTCAAAATGTCAAGAATTTTCTTAACATCTTAAAGCAGTTTTCCTTCTTTCTTTCCAAATATTGGCTGCATATAATGAACAGCCTGAAGGAAACCTCTTGTTGAACTATCATATTATGTGGACAAAAGAGCACATAGAAAATTATATGGTGCAGTTACCTTAAAATCACTGTTGACCAATATCTCTTATATCTTGGATACAAGCTCATATGATATTATGTTGAAAACACCATCAAGATGAATAGTTTGTTTACCAGATGTCTGTACAATATTGAAGTTCCCAATTTTTGATCCTGACCACTGTGACATCACAACCTGGACATCAATGTGCCCTGTTAGATCAAGATAATATAAGACCAAATCCAGAGAAAATTCTAAAAGACACACAGAAAAATAATGAGCGGTTTAGATCTTCAATGATCACATGTTCTAAACATTAAAACTGATTATGAACAAAAATACAGACACATTTGAACAATCGCACCAATTTTTTGTGTTATATCAATAAAATATTAAAAAATTATAATGAGATTCCTAATGATCTCAAACATGGAAATAAATGCTAGCCCAAACTCAATTTGTCTATTCTGAAATGAAAGTTGATCCAGAAATAATTTAATAAACCTTCATCTTTTTGGATCCAACTCTTAGTACACCATGTTACATATATAAGCATGCTTTAACCTTAATTTTCACAAAGCATGCTTTAACCTGTTACATGAACTTGTTATGAGGCATTCCTTATCCATCGAACTTGAAGAACACCTAGTAAATCAAGTTCTGAAGGCAGAGAATATTTTTTCTACCCTCAGCAATGTAAGTTGTCCTCCAGTGGAACTTAACAGCACACAATTGGTTTGCTGGTCTTTGCTAATTTCAAGACTGATGTTGATTCTTCGGCACATGATTCTCCACTCTACAACCTTCCCATCCTGGTTGATGTTCAATATAATAAATAAGTTAATACAGATTACACGAGGAGGAACTTTTCAGCTTCCCACAGGAACAGGCTATTTAGAATCATGGGTATATCATGTGGTACAAAGTGTTATAAATGTGAATGAGGGAGTCACAGAAGAGCATGGAATGGCTGATCTCTTTTAGCAACTGATTGACTTTAGTGGGGTTCATAACTAGGGTATTGTAGAACACAAAGTTCATCAAGAGAGGACATATTTTGGATAGAGCAAACATCTAAAGATACTTCATTACTCACATGTTACTTTTCAGGTGTTTATCCCTCCCTTGAACATATGTACATAGATAGATAGAAAAACCACCACAGAGGAGAGTGAAAATATAACATATTATCATTGACAGATTTTATATTGTTTTGATTACAGGCTCCAATGCTGAGTAAATATCCAACTCAACTCTCATTAATAGCAATCATGTTATTCCAAGGAACAGTGCTGTCATTTTTTGTGGCTTTAATCTTTGAGCCAAAGGCCTCTGCTTGGAGGTTAAAGTGGGACATTGGGATTCTCAGCATTCTCTTCTCTGTGAGAGTCTAGTCATTGTAGTTATTGCTTAAACATATTTTCCAATTCCATTTGTTGAAATCCTGATAAATGCCAAGTTTTAAATCGTGTTCACTCTGGTATAGGGATTATGTACCAGTTTTGGATACTTTGTACAGATCTACTGTATCCATATAAAGGGACCAATCTTTGTTGCATTGTTTCACCCCACAACAACAATAATGATTGCAATCTTGGAACATGCCATCCTTCACATAAAATTTTATCTCGGAAGGTCAGCAGGAATATCTTTCCCTTTTATATTTATCATTTGAAGTTGGATGTCGTTTGACGGTTTATTAACAACTTTGCTTCATCTACAGTTTATTGGGATCAATTTTTATCATCAAGGGTCTTTTTACCATACAGTGGGGCAAAGCAAAAGAAAACAACCTAGATAGAGATGGATCCATCAATAGGAGCTATATTAAGCAATCCTTATTACAAGATGAAACCTCTCATAGACCCTAGGGTGTCTAATCTGGGAGAAAATTTCCCTTCACAAGATGGAATCAACTCTTTCCATACAGAAAGTCATGGTTTTGATGGATATAATTCATGTTGAGTAACTCAAAATTAGACAGAAACCCTCTGGAAGCATTGTTCCAATGGAGACACAACTTGGATTTTGATGCAGGGTCTCCTTCTTCCTGTAGTTTGTGTAAACGATTTAAACTCTGTGTTCTAATTTCTAACTAGACTGGGCTTCAATCATGAATGGATATCTAAATGCATATCATCAGCAATTTTATTTCTTCATCCAGAACTGAATATTCATGGCTATATTGGCAACCTCAAGATTAAATACTTTATCTCTACACTATTAACCAACAAACCTCTAACGATCTGGTAAAAATAATGGCAAGAACAGATCCGTGTTAACAATGATTAAGGCATTCAACTTACAGATCGCATAGTTTATCCTCCACAAGGGTTGCTGAAGGATTTAATTTGCAGATGAAATCAAAATGCTCAGACAGATTCAATGCCAGGGTTCCCCAATGCATGTCGACTCCACACGTTCTCTCAATCGCTCAACACCAGGTTAGATTGAGACATTTGCCACGCATTTCACTAGCATCAACATATGTCAAGAAGCTTTTTCTTCAATGTTGAGTTTGTTCAAAATGCAACCAGTCAGGGTAATGAACATGTCAAGTCAATATTCAACAGAAAATTAACTAGAAACAAAGCAATACAATTTGTGAATGCAGGTTTTCACAGTGGTTCTTCATTGAAATGTTTGTTTCTGAATTTCTCTGTGTTGTGGATTAGCATACCAAATTTGTGAATGCAAGTTTTCACAGTGGTTCAATATTGAGATGTTTGTTTTTGGATTTCACTGTATTGTGGTTAGCCCAAAACCCTAAATGACCTCAATCTCCAAAAAAGAAAAAATTGCGCGGTGCTCTGGTGTGCTAATAATCAAGCAGTCCTATAATCGCTTGCCTGTGATGGTCTAGAAGACAAAGGCTGACACTACTGGTGTAAACCATGCAATCACTGAACATTTTCTGTGAACAAATGTGCCTGTCCCCATTCCCGTGCCACAACAGAAAGTGCAAAACAAATTCAGAATATCAACACCACAGGGGCAGATGATGGTTCAATTGGGAAGCCATTTTCACATAAACAGAACAAACTAAGGAACTGAGAACCAACCTTGACATCGTAGAACTTGATGTAGAAGAGTGACTTGGGTACATTGGCTTTGCTCTCCAGTGTGGCAGGAATGGCTGCGCTGAGCTTCTTGTTGGTATCGGACCCCAACCCTCCAATGGACACCAATTCCCCATACGCTGCCGGTTCCTGAGTAACCCCAAATGAAATCGCTACCGACCCTTTCAGCTGCACCATCACATACTGCCAAAACATAATGTTAAATACATTAAACCCCCAATTAGCAATATTGACAAAATGAGGGCTTGTATTTGGTATCCATCCATTATTTGTAGGTGTGACCATATGATTTAATTAAGAAATGATTTGACGTGGTTGCAATTTGTGTGGGGAAGGAAAAAGGGTAGCCTACACATTATGATCCCCCAAATATAGATTTCTAATTTGTACCAATTGTGCAAATTCATCAAAATATTTCTCGGTACTAGTGTATTCTAATTGTTTGTTTATAATTCCTCCATTCATATGGTTATTTTGTAGATTTCAGTATGTTTAGCATTGTAGTTTCTTTCTCTTTCCCTTATCTGAATCATCCTCGGTAGGATTTCTTGGTTTTCCTAGGTAATAAATCATTTGGTATTTTTTTTAGGTTCTTTGAAACATATGGCTATTGGTGCTTATATGGCATTTACATTTTTTATGCTTAAGCATAATTGGATATTTGGAGAGAAGTATCATGGTTGTTTCAATTGATTTACAAAACCACTACAATCAATGGTAAACAATCTATTTGTGTTCAACTACAATGTTATCCTTCATTTTTCATTTCTACTAGATG